>JACXGI010002333.1:0-14737 GCA_016801175.1 Esox masquinongy | reverse complement strand
AGCAACCAGGTGAGGAGTACAATGACAAGTGTGTCTTGCCTACAGTCAAGCATGGTGGTGGGAGTGTCGTGGTCTGGGGTTGTATGTGTGCTGCCGGCACTGGGGAGCTACAGTTCATTGAGGGAACCATGAACAGTACATGAGCCAACATGTACTGTGACATACTGAAGCAGAGCATGATCCCCTCGCTTCGGAGACTGGGCCGCAGGGCAGTATTCCAACATGGTAACGACCCCAAACACACCTCCAAGACGACCACTGCCTTGCTAAAGAAGCTGAGGGTAAAGGTGATGGACTGGCCAATCATTTCTCCAGACCTAAACCCTATTGAGCATCTGTGGGGCATCCTCAAACAGAAGGTGGAGGAGCGCAAGGTCTCTAACATCCACCAGCTCCGTGAGGAGTGGAAGAGGACTCCAGTGGCAACCTGTGAAGCTCTGGTGACTCCATGCCCAAGAGGGTTAAGGCAGTGCTGGAAAATAATGGTGGCCACACAAAATATGGACACTTTGAATTTGGACATTTTCACTTAGGGGTGTACTCACTTTTGTTGCCAGCAGTTTAGACATTAATGGCTGTGTGTTGTGTTATTTTGAGGGGACAGCAAATTTACACTGTTATACAAGCTGTACACTCACTACTTTACATTGTAGCAAAGTGTCATTTCTTTAGTGTTGTCACATGAAAAGATATACTCAAATATTTACAAAAATGTGAGGGGTGTACTCACTTCTGTGAGATACTGTATATATCAGTTATAAGAACAGTGAGGAGGTGTAATTCTACGCGAAACACAGACCTTATTTGAACTGGATCTAAAAATCCACTATGGGAAAAATGAATGGGGAAAATGCCAAAAGTACCGGAAACTAGCCAGTTTAGCATTTTGCCGCTAGGTTTTATGAGTCATACTATTTCAGTCAATTTCCGACAACGTCAGCCATGTCCCATCACCAGGAGGGTGGGGCTTTCTAGTCGACTTGAGTCCTTATTGACCTTGAAAGGCATGAATGAATATGGTATTTGTGTTTTGCATGCGTGAAGACACATTGTGTATTTCTTGTACCAAGCAAATGACTGAAAAGGAACATACGTTTCTTCTCACATGAATAGGTGGTGTTAAAACTATAAATGTAATACATGGGAAAATATTGTTTAATGTGTGATGTTTTAACTCAACAACTGAGTGAAGTTCATTTTTAATCTGAACTTCACTCAGAAGCTGTTGTGTACTAAGCATAATGGCTATTATTTTGAATCTTTGCCAGTGCCACCTCTTTTACAGCTTTGTGACCACAGGCAGGGGGAAAATGTCAATCATTTCAGGCCTGGTTAAATATACACCCCACAAACAAACACACACACACAGAGACTCAGAGACACAAACATGGACACACACACACACATTTAGAAAAACTTCATTTAGACCTTTAAGAAGGATCCAAATATGTCCAAGGTCCATGAATGTATGGTCAGGAAAGCTGAAACAGAGCATTACCAAAACAAATGTTTCCTTTCAATCTGGGAGCCACACACTGCTTGCCACACACACACACAAACAGGGTTTCATGGAGTCAGAGGAAAGTGGCTGTGGGAGTTACGTCAGGAATTCATTGACAGCATTAGCAATCCAGGCATCCCTGAGCCAGTTCAAGTGCCTAAGACGGCATATCTGTGAATGGACTGGCTAATGCATTCTGGAATGATGAGCCTCCTCACGTCAAACCTCAGGGAGTCCACCGAGCACAGGCTAACCGAGTGGCGGCCACCTTCCACACGAACCAATCAGACCTGAGAGCTCTGAAACTCCATTTCACACCAGACATGATGGAGGACAGCCCCCGGTTTCTAAGTCGAGGGCCAGCCACAGACTACGCCCAGAGGAGGAAGAGAGGGTGTGTGCGTGTGCACATCAGCAAAACAATATGCTTGTCAATAATTAAGGGAATTGCATATTTCCAAATGTACTGTACTACCATACTTTGCATTGTGTGCAGCGG
This sequence comes from Esox masquinongy, assembly GCA_016801175.1. Taxonomy (NCBI): domain Eukaryota; kingdom Metazoa; phylum Chordata; class Actinopteri; order Esociformes; family Esocidae; genus Esox; species Esox masquinongy. The sequence goes on along the minus strand of JACXGI010002333.1, from coordinate 12,737 downwards.
GAGTTTAGTCTGACGGACGGTCTCTTGCAAGGGAGCTGCAGTAGCCGTCCACTTGCCTGGCTGCTGAGACAGGAGGCCGTGTGACAGGCTGATAATGGGGCTCATTGTGGGGTCCCGCCACCTCCCTGCGGGGCCTTATCTGCCGAGCAGGACTCCGGGGAACGCACTCCCAACTGACACACAATGTTATCACCCTGACAGGCTGAGCTTAGAGCAGAGGGGTAGTGCCACTCAGATCATTTACAGGAACCGATTGATAACGGCTGTCGAGTCGCACCTCACCGACAACCCCGTGACACGCCATGCCAGAATAAGGAGGTGAGAGCCCATGGGTGACGTCACGGCAGCCAGCCGCTAGCAGAACGAGAGACTCAGTCACGTCCCCTTTGCCTCATTCTCTCACCATCCCTTTCATTCTGTTGGGAGGAGGCCACCACGCAATCTCATACCCGTGGAAAGCTTTACACCCCCTCGCTTCCTATCCAGGGTCCCACCAGACCCGAATCTGAAAGAGACGTTTAAAAAGACAAGTAATTTATTGGCTAACTGCTCAGTGGTAACACTCAAGCTGGCAGAAGAATTCTTGAACAAATTGCCCTTAAAAAAAGGAGACATTTTTAGAATAATTCTTCAAATGACAATCACGTTGACTCCCAGCTGAGGGACACTCAAGGAAATGGTTTCTACACCCCCCCTTTTTTTTCTTTCCTCTTCCATCGGCCACCTCCTTTTCTCCCTCACTCTGGCCACTTCCTCCTTCACCACCACTATTGTCTCCAGTCGTTTCCTGCTGCTTGTATGCCCTGACTACTTTCCTTCTACCTTCCAGTCTGTCTGCACCCTCTCATGTCTAACGTCTTCCCTCCCTCCGACTCCTCCTGCACCCCCCCTCCAACCCCACCCCCTTCCCTCTCGTCCTCCTCCCTCCCTCTCTCTTCGCTCTCTAATGAATCACTGTGAAGTTTCCTTTCAAAGAAAGATGATAGAGGCCCTCTGGCACAAACACATATTGCATGCATTCATCACAGCAGTAATGTAAGGTATGTCAGCCAGCTCCCCACCAGCTCTCTAATACATATTGTCCACAAAAAATTTGCCCACACATATTGTGGCTTTGTTATAACACAGCCGCAACTTAGGAAGATCCTGGAGCCATGAAGTAAACTGGACTCTCATCTCATACAATGCAACAATACATCGCTGTCGCGTGGTTCCGGGGTTCGGGTGGCTTTGTCCCTCCCCCACTCTCCAGTGCCGGCCCAGGACAGGCCCGTCGGGTCTCATCGTGGTGGTGTGATTCTCCCTGGGAAGGATGGACGGACAGACAAATGAAAGGAAGGACAGAGGCTGAGTGGAGAAAGCTCCAATGGAAAGGGCAAGCTGCTCTGTGAATACTTATCCAGGGATTCAGGCACAAACTGCAGCTGACTGGTATTAAAGCTCTCACGTACTATATCAGAACACACAGCTGGGTAGACACAAACATGCCCACGTGCACACACACGTAGTGAACACACATGCGCGCACTCATGCACACACACACAAAGCTGACAGATCAAAGCAAATGATGCTGACCTTTTTTCTACGGAATCTTTTCTACGAAGACTCTGCCGCTGTCTGTGTCTTCCATGTTTGATTTATACACATATTTGAAGAAAAAAAACATTCAACTGACAATGTTCTGGTGCCTCCACATCTGTTAAAAAGGCTCTGTGAAAAACGATCTGTCTGACTGTTCCACACAGCGGTAAGTGGTACGACTGAAGAGGACAGTTGGGCATGCCAAATGACCAATACTTCTAGATGTTTCTGTTAGTCCACCATGTCTCCCTGTGGCATTCCACCAGTGTCGGCCTATAACCTGTGCTGAAGCGGGTCTTAGTCTGTAGCTGTTGCCGACTCGGGGCTCCAGGCTGGCGTCTGCTTCTGGCCCACACCTGTAGCGCTGCAGTCACCCAGACTTACAGCTAACTAACAGTTATAACAAGTGAGTCAGCAATTTGCTCGCTCCTCACTTCAGATCAGACACTCGATCGGCTCAGGAGTGTGCTGTCTTAATGAAACCCAGCAGACCGTTATTACCCAGCCCTCTGTGGGGTGTTGTGGCCCCAGTCTGTTCATGAACTGATGTCTTCTGACACTACCTCCCTGAACTCCATCCTAACCCTACACACACAATATGTCTCTCAGAGAATCCCCCAGAGATTGGCTGGGGATTGGTCAGTGGCCAGCTGTGACATCATAGTCAATACTAATGAAGTCAGGGACTGGAGTTAAATTAAATTATGGCTTTGTGGTTCATAAGCAATACCATTTTTTATGTTGTTAAAAAACATATTGCACTGAGAAGATGAAAGCAGAAGGAGAAAGAACACAGCTTGTGGGATGGAAAACAACTTTACAGCATGTTTACCACAAGATGCCTAGGTTTAGAGAGCAGAACAGATGTAGGCAAGGAAGCACTAAATGAACACAGTCAAACATGCATACACACGCTCACGCACACACAGAAACAGACACACACAAACACGCGTACATGCACACACAAACTCACACAAACAAACAGACACAGATGGAAATAAACAAGCAATTCTGGCAGTTTAATTGACTGTGTGATAGTAAATTAAGTTGATAATGAATGCTTGGCCTTATCGACTCTGCAAACGCTGCTAATTAGCATTGGAACATAACCAACCTATCCTAACACTGCAGTATATGGTGTGATCCTGCTGAAAATACACAGAATAGATGTACTGTGAGATCCACCATATGGTAAACCTTATTCCTAAGCTTTATTATTATTAAGTTAGATGGAGTGAAGGGTAAAGGTTTGTAGACCATCACCATAATGATAATAATATTAACTGGAATTCACTCTACATATTACTATTGTCTCCAAACCATTTCTCTATGTCTTTCTTTGGTGTGTATTACTGAGCAAAACGGAAAAAAATAAACTGTTTCGGTATACAGACAGACCAATTGAAATCACCCAGTTTCTTCAAGAACATGGCCTACAGATGGACAATGTAGGAGAATGGAAAGCGAGAGAAGATGAAAACTCTCCTCTACATCCTCAACACTCTACATAGGTACAGAAGGACTCAGCACAATCACAGGCAGTGGCTACAACATGATTCAATGAGTTTGAGCTTGCTGTACGTCTTACCTCCGTTGCACCGATCTGCCAGAGCTAAAGTCAATTATAAAAAAGTGAGCGCCCCAGCTACTAAAACTCACCATCCATTATGAATAATAATTGCCGGATCACATGGCTGTGAGACGGAGTGGGGCGCTGTGGCAGGGGAAGTGGCTGCAAGCCGTACTGTGCTCAATGATGTTGATGGGCCCGCATGAAGCAGCTCACACTGACAGGGCGAACTCAAAGCCTGGGCAGTGAGTCTCATTAGAGTTAAAACGTGACCAAAGGAGCTCACCCTGCTCCACTGTTACTGCCTCTGACAGCTCACAAAATAGCACATATGCCAACTGAGCTAAATTGACAGGCTGTCGGTAGGAGAAAATAATAGAGGACAAGTTATCACAGTTCAAAATCACAAAAACATATGGACATACAGCGTCCTACAGAAAGAAGCTGAGCGCACAGCGTATATATATATATATATATATATATATATATACATACACATCCAGAGTTGGGGAGTAACGGATTACAAGTAATCAGTTCCATGTAACGGATTACAAAAAAACAGTAACTGTAATCCGTTAAATTACCAACAAAAATATTGTAATCGGATTACAGATGCTTTTGAAAAATGTATGATTACTTTTGGATTACTTCTATTGAAAAATAATAGGTGCGCGAAATAATTATGACACGTTGTATGTCTGAGTTTATTATTTTATGTTACAAAAACATCGTTATTTGAACCAAAATATGAATTGCGCGCCTCAATTGAGTGTGTGATCATCATGCGCGCAAAGGTGGACGTGCATTACCAGTTTAGTGACGGAGGAATCTCTAGTTTAAATTTCTCCGGTTTTGGTTGGTTGGATGGCTGGTAAAAACAGAGGATGTCTTAGATAATATTATCCGAGTAATATAAAATGCTATTTAGTGATCTACTCGACGCATAATTCTCAGAAAAATGATAGGCAATAGACCTACCTGGTGTTATATATTTTTCAAGTTTCAAGGTTTATTTGTCAAATGCACCGAACAACACAGCCAGGACGAGTTGCACCGAATAACTTTTAAAGGAATTGTTTAATAGATTAGGCAATTATTTGTAAGATAGCTGTAACATGGCGCTGCCTTCAAGATAAAACATTACATGAAATTTACCACGACATTTGAGGAGAAAAGGTGTGTTGGGAAGCACTCTGCCAATGGATGATTATTTGCATTTGACGTGGCCATATCAACTCCGTCCATTCAGGTAGGCCATGTGATTCTGCTTGCTTTGCATCTCTGAAAATTGTGTTCATTGGTTATCATTGGCTGCTGACGTCATTTGCTTTAAGCTAAGAGTGCAGGTTTATAATCACAGTTTATTTGTTTCATTTGCGTTTTGAAAATCCATCACTGGTGGCCATAATAATCGCAGGTTACATTCGCGCGGGTAAATCTTATTTCTAGGCGGGTGTTCACGATTGCAAAGGTGATTTGCGGGGGGTTTCTGCAACATTTTGACAATGTTGGTTGTGGAGCAAATCATCAGACTACTGCAGATTTAGTTTATGCGCGAAAAGCTACGGATATCTTAATTTTTATATACAACAATGTCAATACCCTTTTCGAGTAATTGCCATTTATTTTTCAACAATGTTTTGAAGCAATTAAAAACATGAGTAAAACACAAATAACAGAACAGGCTTAAGCATCATTAGATTTTGGGTTATGTTCAGATAAAAAGTCAGATTCTGGAAGATCGAGGTTTATTGGATTAATTGGAATGACTGAATATCTGACAGACCTTTAGCGTGTAATGTGGAGATGTAGCCCAATTATATTGAAGTAAAAAGCAATGGTTTAGAAACCCATTTCCAAAGACACTGTTGCCTACACAACCCATAAGATAAAATGCGAATTCCGCTTTTGGCCAGCTATGTGAACTCTAACATTGATTGATCCCGCAAAAGGTGTTCAGTTGGTTATAGGCTATTCCTATTTGTTTTCCAATGCCTCTTAATATGAAAGTAATCTAAAAGCAATTCAAAGTAATCAGATTACGTTACTGAGTTTGAGTAATCAAAAAGTTACGTTACTGATTACAAATGTGGACAGGTAACTTGTAACTGCAACGGATTACATTTAAAAAGTAACCTACCCAACACACACACACACACACACATATATATATTTCAGCTGTGCTAAGAAAATGGCAAAAGGATTTTCAAATTATCAATTAGCCTTTTAAAATGATAAACTTTGATAAGCAAACACAACTTGCCATTGGAACACAGGAGTGATGGTTGCTGATAATGGGCTTCTGTACGTCTATGTAGATATTCCACTGAAAAACAGCCATTTCCAGCTACAGTAGTCATTTACACTATGAACAATGTCTACTTCTATGTCTATTTCTAATCAGTTTGATGTTATTTTAATGGACAAACAAATAGCTTTTCTTTCAAAAACAAGGAAATTTCACTCAAAATTTCGAACGGCAGTGTATATATACACATAGTATACATACACACACATTCACACATCACAGACGTAGAGCCTCCGGCCTTGTCAGAGGCAGTAGAAGAGTCCTGTCAATCAAAGAGGAATATGATATCTGTCAGAGGAGCAACGTATTGAAAGGCTGATTCAAGGAGCATACAGTGTGGAGAGGCAGAGAAATCCAGCCCAGCTTCTATCTAAAGAAGAGCTGATTCAAAGCTTTCCCTCCTAATAGGACGAGAGCAATAACATCCATGTCAAGACACTAAAAGATAAATGAAATTCATTTGGGATTCGACTAATAGATGCAGAATCTTGTTACATTCTAGAGTGTTGTTCCATTCTTTAAACCTGTGTGTTTCTTGTCTGTAGTAAATACATCTTTAATGGTCACCAGATGGATTATTTATAGATGCAAATTCATGTCTATTGTTTTTCAAACTTCCATGATTTTTATGTGAAGCCTTTGTCTTCAAAGATGCCATTGGGGAGGAAATGGCCTTGTGTCTCTGCCTTGCCAGCGTGTGGGTCTGTGTGCACATGTGCATGTGTCTTTGTGTGTTTGTGTGTGCGCCCACTGGATGTATAAGAATCCCTCATTTCTCCAATTAGGTGGGCCCAGCACTGCAGGGAAGCCAGGGATAAATAATACACCCGTGTCATGGAGTCAGCGACTGTAACCTTTTTCTAGCTCTTTAAGGCGTCACTTTCAATAAAGCCGTACCTCCATCACTTAATGTGGTGCGAGAGGAGGGGGAGAGCGGGAGGGGGAGAGAGAGGCACACAAAAAGATGTGCTGCTCTCCAGAAGGTCAAACCTGGAGATCACGCTTCCGTGCACTCTCCCCGTCATCCACACTCTGCAGTGGAAAAATGAAGTGAGGGAGACAAGGAAAATAGAGGAAAGAAGCATACAGCGGTTTTCCCGACAGATGTAGGGAAGATGTGTCCTGTTAGCGGCCTTGTGAGCAGACAAAACCCTGCTCATTGTTGGCATGTGCGCATTGTAATGTAGTTTTAAATTCAGCCCGAATGTAAAGAGAACAGTCAGAACACACCTCCAGTGGTTGTCATGTCATCAGTAAACTCTTGACGACAAATCAACAAAAAGACTAAAATCACGTGAAATCTGTCTCTGCAAAGACAGAGTCTGACGACAACAGAAAAGTACACAGCGAAGGCTCAGCTGCAAAAGGAGAAGTCGTTGACATTCACAGACACCACAAACTAAGAGTCTCGATAGACATCTGAATGCAGTTGCTTAACCATTACAACCATTGTGATCACCGTAGCGCAGATGTTTCATCTAAAATAAATGTCATCCCATGAAGCCTTGACACAACAAACTGAAATACAAGTGCATGGCATGCATGAACCAACCACCAATTTGTCGTTGCTTGTCATGGCATCATGCCTTGATCTACTGACATCACCTTTGATCAAGTACACAACAGTACCATTTGATGATACCCTCAAACAAACGAAGGACCATGCTGTCAGTCACTACTAACTTAATTGAATATGGTCGGTGTTAGGTGTGTGGCAGCACGTTTTTTCTTGAGATCTTTGTCTAGCGGCCAGTACTGCCCCCTCACATGGTCCCTCACATATATATTTTTGCCTGGCACAGTATAATGTCTTCTACCCTAGGGTCGCTGTGGCCATAAGGGATATCTACTGATACTGGATCAGTCTTTGCGAGCTGAGTGGCTCCTTTCATCTGGAACATCCCTCTCCTGTAGAAAGTCAGCTAAAGACAGCACACAAAGGAGCCTCTCTCATCTGACTAATTTGTGACGGAGTCCTCGTACTTCCCACTGTATTCGCTGGCTCGGTACGAGATAGGGGAGAGACACATCTGCTCAGACTCCGGCATCACACTCAAGCATCCATCATGTAGGAGAATTTCGATTATTTTACCGTAGATATATGGTTATACTAAACTGGTTGTGGGTTGTAAAACAGAGATGCAGGAGGGATGTTCATAGTGAAGAAACCAACCAGGAAACCAAACAAATCGTTACGTCTGGAAGTAGTCTCATGGTCCCCTGGACGTCTTCAAGACTTCCCCTTTTTGTTGGGCACTAAAGTTAGAGGGGGAGATAAACGTGTTTTGTACAGTTCCAACTGATTTGTACTGGACTGTTTTCGGGCTTTGTTATGTGCCCTCATGGTTACTAGCAGTCATGAACTTGATTGTATGCAGTTAAGGATGGGCTGATGGTAAACACTCTATTCTGGATGCCCCTTTTGCTGCAATGCAGGTGGAGCGGGAAGGAGAGGAGGGGCGCTGGGAGACATCACACCTGTCAATCTCTGTCCACAGGTGACGCGCCCTGTCAGCTGGCACACACGCAAACGCACGCATGCACACAGGCACGCACGCTGGCACGCATGCAAACGCATGCTCGCACGCGCAGAAATGCGTGTACACACTCACACACCAACAAACACTCTCACTCTCTGCTGATGTTATCCCACTGGGGTGCAGTGTGCTGAATGGCGGAGGGACCACTCCTCCTCCCAGAGAATCAGACGTAGAAAGCTTCTGTTTAATCAGACATGACTACATGCTGCGGAGCGTCTGCCTCACATGCATCTGATCTACACATAAAAGCTGTGTAAGACGTTCTTAACACTCCTACATGTATACAATTATAGCATGATGTATTGCTGGAAAGCACCAGGCGTTTGGATGTGGGATGGATGTTTTACGCCACCGTGGCTCCCTCTGTCTCTGATCTCATCCCTGGAATGAAGTCCAGTCGTGACCTGGGCCACAGAGTCAAGGCAGGACAAACAGCAGGAGCTGATTGAGTTGGCCCCTGTAGATGCCTAGTGAGAGAGCCCCATGGGTTTGATCCATAGCCGGATGACACAAGGAATAGTAACATTTAAAAGGTAATTGAGGAAAAAATGTCACGATGTGGTCCAGGGATCATTTCATTATAAGCACTATAGTTATGCATGAAGGATAACCATTATAGAGGCAGTAAGACAGGCAGTAAGACAGACAGTCAGACAGACACTCTCTCACAAGCACACACAGTCAGATTGTCTTTACCCAGTATTTCTATTATTTACAGTTGGTCCTGGCTGGTCGTCTGGTGAATGATCAGATCAAAACCTCAGAGAGTGTCTGGTCTCTCAGTACATCACTGAAGCTAGCAGAATGTGTATTAGTGTTTTTAAAGCTCTCACGCTCCTAGTAGAGACTCACCTGGGAGACGCCACACAAGACTAAAATTAATTTGAAAATCAACAAAATCTCCCTCTCCGACACTGAGGGAAGTCTTTGGGCTGGGTGGTAGGGAGGCGGACCTGGGGGGTTCTGTACTGGAGATGAGGAGATATGGAAACAGGCATTAATTGAGCTGCTTGCAAAAGGGAATAGCTGAGAGAGAAGCTCATTAAAAATTATTATTAAAGAAACAACCAGTGGAAGGCTGCTGATCCATGTCCAAAACATTCAGCGAAAGCAGGGCGGAAAGAGAACCAGCCCGCTGATGTAGATACTGTCCTCTCCAGCCGTCACAGTCAAGGATGAGATGTAAATGCTGTGCTGTCCAGTCATTACAGTCAAGGGTGAGATGTAAATGCTGTGCTCTCCAGTCATCACAGTCAAGGATGAGATGTAAATGCTGTGCTCTCCAGTCATCACAGTCAACGATGATATGTAGATGATGTGCTCTCCATTCGTCACAGTCAAGGATGAGATGTAAATGCTGTGCTGTCCAGCCGTCACAGTACAGTTTGATATGTAGATGCTGTGCTCTCCAGTCGTCACAGTCAAGGATGAGATGTAAATGCTGTGCTGTCCAGCCGTTACAGTACAGTATGATTTGTAGATGCTGTGCTCTCCAGTCGTCACAGTACAGTATGATTTGTAGATGCTGTGCTCTCCAGTCGTCACAGTACAGGATGATATGTAGATGCTGTGCTCTCCAGCAGGCACAGGTTACAGTACACTGAGGAATACTGTACACTCAGCCTACCAAAGAGCTTCCAGTCTTCATATCATCAACAAACATACATACACTGTGTTTTAATAAAGATTTATGCCTCACATTAATCAGATAGATGTATGCAGGAAATTGCGACAATAGTCTTTACTGCTCCTGAAACGCTCATCACATTCTACCAACATTTTAATGAAGAGCCCTTTATACTGTAACTCCCAGTTGCTATTCACGCAAGAGCAGGTTTTTAATCTGACACCATCTCAACACACTAGGTCCTCAACTGTCAGCTCAAATATGGAATCTGTAGCAACCCAAAAAGTGTTGAACAGATAAAAATACATTTCATATTGTAAATTATTATAACCACTACTGAAGGACACCAATAAGAAGAGACTTGCATGGGGCAAGAAACACGAGAAATGGACATTAGACCATTGGAAATCTGTCCTTTGGTCTGATGAGACCAAATTTCAGATTTTTTGTTCCAACTACCGTGTCTTGCAATGTGGGATGCAGAGTGGGTAAACAGATGATCTCTACATGTGTGGTTCCCACCGTGAAGCATGGTGGAGGTGGTGTGATGGTGTGGGTGTGCTTTGCTGGTGACACTGTCTGTGATTTATATAGAATTCAATACATACTCAGAGTGAAGGAAAAGCAACCAACAAGTGCTCAGCACTAAAGTGTTCACCCATCAGTTCCTCTCATCTCTCCAGCATCTCCTCTCTCTGTGTTCTAGCTATCCTTTCCAAAGTGGCCATTGTCTGGTCCCAGCGCTGCACTAATCTGGGGTCAACAGAGGGTCCAGATAAAACACCTCTCAGACTCTCTACCTAGGCAGTCTGCCGAGGGCCCACTGAGTCACAGACAATAACGGGGCAAAGCAGGACACCTCAGCCAGGCTAGCTGGAGGCGCACAGCTGAGGATAGAGTATAGTCAAACTAAATAATCAAACTAGCGTGCCTACTTCAGTTACCTTTACAGGGTCACCAGTACCTCTTAGTCAGCAGACAAGAATAAAAAGCTTTGGAAATAAACAAGGTAATCGTAGCCTACTCTGGCAGTGTATCTGAAAGTCTGAGCCATACAACTAATGGTATGAGTTTACTAGGGTCATTTGGGCAGAAAGAAGAGGAAGCCATCCCACTCATCATTTTTTTCTTGTTCATGTACAGTCAATAAACTATGATCAGATCCAGTTGCCAATGCAGTGGGGCCTATTGGAGAGCCACCTCCTTAGGCAACCTGGAACTGACCATTTCTTTCAGTAGTAAACAGACTTCTTTATTCATCTACTGACTTCGATGTGGGAACATTTTATGTGTTCACTATAAATATACACACAATCTGATATGCATAGTCATAAATGGAATAGCTAGTATATCCACCTATCCACCATCCTAGAGCTTATTTATACAAACCCACTTTCTCAATCTCTATAGCCGGGGTTGATTTGATTGAATTGAGCCCATACCACCCCCTCAAAGTGACTCATGTTTTACCGACTGGAGTTAAGTCTATTCTGTCACGTTAAGTGTATTTGACTGAAGTCTGAACCTGGCCCTTAATGATTAAAGGCTGGTCTCGTAATTAAAACATCAGTAGTTATCAGCATGGCGCACATCCCTCTGCCAATCACTCTGGCAATAATACACAGCCACTGTGGCAGAGAAAAACATGAAATAGGTAAAAATACATTTATACTTTCGTGTGATTTAAAACAGTTTGGAGAGAGAAAAATGTAAAGTGGTGTAATGACAAATATTTTGTTGCGTTTTTGGCAAGACGAACAAGCCACCACATGCACTGTTTTCCACAGCAGATGCTTTGACTATCTTGTGTTCTGTAGCCAGCTACTGAGAGGGGCAGAGCAATGATAGAGGAAATAAGTCTGGCACACACAGACACCCCGCACACCACCTTTCTCTCCATCCTTTCTACTCCCTCACTCTTACATCTCCATTTCTCTCTGTTGAAAGGTTACTAAATGTCAGATGGGGAGTTTTCATCATCTTCAATGGTGTCGTCCTTCTTCATAGATGGGCTGTGTGCATGTGTGTGTGTGTGTGTGTGTATGAGTGCATGCGCTCCGGCTGATTGGGAGCAGAGTCACTGTGTTCAGAGATGTGCTGCTATGCAGGACCGACCACCCGCTCCTCCAGGCCTTGGGAAGGACCCAGCAGCTCCAGCAGGCCCACTACTGAGGATGCTGTCTACAGCCCTGCCTTCAGGGACACATCCTTGGAACATTAACCTTCTGCGGTTGGCACATAGCGTTTTATAGGAGCTCAGACACACAGCGTGTGAAAACTACAAGTCATGGTGTGTCACCCACCCACCCCCCATACAGAACACCTTAAACGGGGTGACACACAGACTTAGCTTCAGGTCCATGTAATACGGTATATTTAGTACAATAGCAAAATATGACACAAGAACTATGCTGTTCAGCGTAAATGCATAGAGTCTGGTGTCAACATAATTAGAGCAAGCGTTTGTCAGAATTGTCAGAACATCTACTGACATTGTCAGAACATCTATTATCCCTCCAGTGTCAATACTTTTATAATTTTCAGTCAGCTAAATGTAAATTATGTCGGCATGTTATTTCGAGATACATTTCAGAATTCAAATGTGAAAAATCATATAGTAATGTCATTTGACCTGTTCTAGGCCTGGTGTTTAAGACCATTGGGACAGTAACAGAATGAAACATGGTTTCTGAGAGAGCTGTAGTGCCTAGATTTAGTCTCTGGACACAGTGGACTCCTTTAATAACACATGCCCAATGACATGAATACATATTCAGATGTTTCCAGCATAACACCCTTTGGTGTATAAAAAGTCTGGACCATCATGGAAGATCACCCTACAGTAGGGTACTGACAGTATAAGACAATCCAAGTCAATGGGGACTGAAAAGAGTCATTAAACCTGTGAGCAACTGTATGAACCCAGTGCCACAAGAGGATATGAGGTCTTGGCCCACACCTCCGGAGTGCCAGCCTCGAAAGACTCGTTCTTGTCCCTGTCCAAAGTCATCCTGGCTGTGTTGCAGATCAAAACGATACCTGATGATTTCAGCTGCCACTCTGCTGCCCCCCCCCCCCGTGTTGTCCCTGTCCTTGTCAATCTGGTCATGC
>JACXGI010002332.1:53169-75479 GCA_016801175.1 Esox masquinongy | reverse complement strand
CGGCCCCCTTGAACTTTTCGACCTTTTGCCACATTTCAGGCTTCAAACATAAAGATATAAAACTGTAATTTTTTGTGAAGAATCAACAACAAGTGGGACACAATTATGAAGTGGAACGAAATTTATTGGATATTTCAAACTTTTTTAACAAATAAAAAACTGAAAAATTGGGTGTGCAAAATTATTCAGCCCCCTTAAGTTAATACTTTGTAGCGCCACCTTTTGCTGCGATTACAGCTGTAAGTCGCTTGGGGTATGTCTCTATCAGTTTTGCACATCAAGAGCCTGAAATTTTTGCCGATTCCTCCTTGCAAAACAGCTCGAGCTCAGTGAGGTTGAATGGAGAGCGTTTGTGAACAGCAGTTTTCAGTTCTTTCCACAGATTCTCGGGCTGAATAATTTTGCTCGCCCAATTTTTCTGTTTTTTATTTGTTAAAAAAGTTTGAAATATCCAATAAATTTCGTTCCACTTCATGATTGTGTCCCACTTGTTGTTGATTCTTCACAAAAAAATACAGTTTTATATCTTTATGTTTGAAGCCTGAAATGTGGCAAAAGGTCAAAAAGTTCAAGGGGGCCGAATTGGGAAAAAAAATGCAAAAAAATAAAATAAAAAAATGCTATTGGGAAAAAAAATGCAATCTGGCTCCTAATATCTTAATGCTAAATGCTGCTTGCAGCTTTAATTATTATTAGGTGTGCTTGCCAAAGGCAAAGCACAACTATAGGTTTCTCCCATACTTCGTCTTCTTCTTGTTATTATTACGTGTGCTTGCCAAAGGCAAAGCACAACAATAGGTTTCTCCCATACTTCTTATTACGTGTGCTTGCCAAAGGCAAAGCACAACTATAGGTCTCTCCCATACTTCTTATTATTAGGTGTGATTGCCAAAGGCAAAGCACAACTATAGGTTTCTCCCATACTTACTATTATTATTATTATTAGGTGTGCTTGCCAACGGCAAAGCACAACTATAGGTTTCTCCCATACTTCTTGTTCTTCTTATTATTATTCCTCCAGCTCTACAGCCTAAACGGTAAAAGCTATAAACACAAAACCAACTCCAAAACGTCTTACATGCTCAAACTCGGGTTGCTTGATCAGATCTTTTTGATAGCTATTATACTTTTTAAACTATATCAATATTTAAATGAGCCACAAATGTATTTCAATGGGAAAAAAGTGTCCATAGACTTGAATGACAAAAAAGTCAAAAATTCTAGACGCATCTCCTCCTGCAGTTTTTTAAGCTATGAAGTCCAAACCAACGCCAAGATGTTCAGTCTGGCCCAACTCAAGTTGCTTGTATTCAGATTTTTCATACTATGTTTACTTTTGTAATTACAAACATTCAAATATTGCATAAATTAACATGGGTTTCAATGAAAACCTAGTCTAAAATTCTAGACGCATCTCCTCCTACATTTTTTAAGCTATCAAGTCCAAACCAACGCCAAGATGTTCAGTCTGGCCCAACTCGAGTTGCTTGTATTCAGATTTTTGATACTATGTTTACTTTTGTAATAATTAACATTCAAATCTTGCATAAATGAACATGTGTTTCAAAGAGTGCCAAAGTAATACAGAGGTTTCAATTTAAATGTTCACGCTTTAGGGCCAATCAGCCTTTGATAACAACTTTAAAGGTATGAGGCTATCCTAAATAAGAATTCTATTACATGTTTATAAACAATTGACTGTATAATTGCTAATTTACATTGTTAGGATATAACAGAGAATGACTCTTGAACCGTTCGTGCTACAGACACAAAACCAACTTTGTTTCACACGTTTAGCCTATGCCCAGTTCATATGATGGAAGGTTTATTGATTTTACAGATGCTAATTAGCGTAATTAGCATAATTAGTGTTGACTAGCTATTAGGCTGTATCTTTACCTATGCTGATTAGCGTATTCAGCATTAATTTGTTTTTAGGCTGTATCTTTTGAACCGTTCAAGCTACAGAAATAAAATTGACTCTCATTCAAAAGTTTACACTATCCCGAGTTCATATAATGAAACCTTTATTGCTTTTACATATGCTAATTAGCATATTTACCGTTAATTAACTATTAGGCTGTATCTTTTGAACCGTTTGAGCTATAGACACAAAACAAACATTGTTTCACATGTTTAGGCTATACCCACTGCAATTTATGACAGGGTACTTGATTGTACGTATGCTAATTAGCGCTAAATAGCATAATTAGTGTTGATTAATTATTAGGCTGTATCTTTTGAACCGTTGGTGCTACAGACATGAAATCAACTTTGTTTCACACATTTAGGCTATACCCACTGCAATTTATGAAAGGGTACTTGGTTTTACATATGCAAATTTGCGTAATTAGCATAAATTAACTACTAGGCTGTATCTTTTGAACCATTTGAGCTACATACATGAAACCAACTTTGTTTCACACATTTAGGCTATCCCCACTGCAAACTATGAAACAATAATTGATTTTACAAATGCTAATTAGCGTAATTACCGTTAATTAACTGATTGGTTGTATCTTTTAAACCGTTAGAGCTACAGCCACGAAACCAACTTTGTGACACCAGTTTAGGCTATCCCTACTTCAAATTTGGAAAAGTTTATCGATTTTACATATGCTAATTTGTGTAATTAGAATTAATTAGCAATTAGGCTGTATCTTTTGAACCGTTCCAGCTACAGACATGAAACCAACTTTGCTTCACCAGTTTAGCTATCCCCTGTTCATATAATGACACGATAATTAATTTTACGTATGCAATTTGCGTAATTAGCATTAATTATCAATTAGTCTGTTTCTGTTGAACCGTTCGTGCTACAGACACAAAACCAACTTTGTTTTACATGTTTAAGCTATCCCTATTGCATATTAAGAAACAGTAATTGATTTTACATATGCTAATTTGCATAATTACTGTTAATTTATTATTAGGCTGTTTCTGTTGAACGGTTCGTGCTATAGACACAAAACCAACTTTGTTTCACACGTTTAAGCTATCCCCACTGCAAATTAAGAAACGGTTATTGACTTTATGAATTAGCAATTAGGCTGTATTTTTTTAACCGTTCCAGCTACAGACATGAAACCAACTTTATTTCATACGTTTAGGATATTCCCACTGCAAACTATGAAACGGCAATTGATTTTACAAATGCTAATTAGCGTAATTACCATTAATTAATTAATTAATTAATTACGCGTTTATTAGCTTTAACTATGTCATGTATGCTAATTTATGCTAATTACCCTCACCAACAGTATCTCTTGAGCCTAAAAATATACAGACTCGATAGGTAAACACTATTTCAAACCATAAATACTTTTTAAACAGCTAGCAAGCACACCACGTTTTCTTCAGGAAATGTACTTGTCTAGTTATTATTATTCGCCAGGGCCACCGCTGAACGGATTTGCATGCCGTTTGGTGTGAAGGACCTTTGAACCATTATCTTTAAAATTTATATAAGGAAAGTTGATATCTCAAGCAATATGGCTGAAATCAGCTGAGCGGGTCTATGATTTTAGATGTCCATTAATCCCAAATGGAATATCAAAGAGCTACGAAACTATGCATACTCGTAAATGTGTCTGCTAGGAATGGACAGAAAAAGTCCCCTACAAAAATACCTCTTGGGGGCGCTATAAATATCACTGATGTTTCTCACGATTTTGCCCTTAATAAAAACACAAACGACATCTCCGACGAAACCGCTAAACGGATTTGGATGACAATTGGTGTGAAGGACCACTGGATCATTGTCTTTAAAAGTTATATAAGAAAAGTTGATATCTCAAACAATATGACTGAAATCAGCAACTGAAATTGATGTGGGCGGGTCTATGACTATATAAGGCCATAAATCCACATGGGAATATCCGACAGCTACAAAACGAATCATGCCCATTAACATCTCTGCCACAATTGGACAGCAGAAGTCAAGTATAGAATGACGTTATGGGGGCGCTATAAACCTCTCCAATGTTTTATGTTTTTTTGACATCTTAAATGACATCTCCGAGACCGTTGTATGCCATTTGCTGTGAAGGATCTGTGGACCATTATCTTTAAAAGTCTGTAAAAAAGTTGAGAACTCAAACGACGTGGCCGCAATTGAATTTGACATAGTTGTGGCAACATTTTTATAAGGCTATAAATCCTAAAAGGATTATCCAAGAAAGATGCTACTTGCTTTACATATAAACACCAAGGCCAGGAATGAACCCTGAAAGGTACGAACAGCTAGCTCTCATGGTGGTGCTATAAACCTCACTGATTTTAAGAAATTAATCAAAAATCTGCCAAATATGTCAGACATATAACTTTCTGGAGATGTTAATCACTAAATGAGGTAACTGAGCCAAATATTCATCAGCTTAACAAGCTAAACCCTTTCCCATTCAAAGTCAATGGTATTAGGAATTCAACCCCAGTGGCATATCATTTTGGCCACTGTGTGTGCATGTGACACTAGAAGAAGAGGATTTTAGTTGTCACTCAGGTGGCTAGCAAGCTCAAGGCTAGGTGGCTAACGCTGGGTGGCTAACGCCTGGTGGCTAATGCCGGGTGGCTAACGCAAGGAGGCTAACGCAAGGTGGCTAACGCAAGGTGGCTTACACTGGGTGGCTAACTATAGATGGCTAACACAATGTCGCTAATGCTAGCTAGCTAACGCAAGATGGCTAACGTCTTTGACACTTCACACCTATACACAATGTAACAGCTTTATAGCAGCTATAAATGTCACAGATGTTAAGATATTCACCGAAATTCTGCCATATAAGTTTGACACAAAATTTGCTGTTGAAGTTAATCAGTACATGATGTATCTTCGATACTTAATGTAAACTATCTCCACTTTCTTGACCCCTTACCCCCTCCCCATACACTTTATTTTCTCTTTCAACAAACAAAAACTCATCATGGTGTCTTAGATACTTGATATCCATCATCTCCTCGGTCTCCACAACCTCCCAAGCACATTCTCCTTTACACCCATATGCACTCCTCCCTCCGCACTATCACACACACATTATATTCTCTCTTCACACACAATCCACACTCTCCTCCCCCCACTTCTCACCAAGACACACTCTTTGCTCCACACACATATTCCTACCTTACCCTCTACCCTACCTCCAAATACACTTTTTCTCTCATCTCTCTTTACACACTCTCTTATATATCCACATAAAATCACACACACATTCTCCTGTCACTCAGTATACAGACATTCCTATTTTCATCCAAGAAACCACACTCCTCCCCCACAAACCCTATGTCCCATATCTCTACACATAACACATACACACATTCTCCACACACATGGTTTTTGCCAGACCGCATAAGCGAAGCCAGCCAAGAAGAGCGAATGTCTCTTACTGAGTAAGTGAGAGACAGGCTATCCCTTGTTAATAGCATAGTGGTTAGAGACAGACTGCCATGCAGCTGACCGGTGTTCCAGACTTGCTGCTGACAAAACAAATTACGCATTAGGATTTATTCAGAATAGACAAACTTCACAGGCTACAACCTTCAGTAGCATGTTATAGTAAGCCTAAAACAAATCGGTTTACAGTTACATTGTGAATGTTTCTGGTGGATTTTGAGCATGCTTTTTGGGGTAATTTAGATCACAACCCCTGGAGACTATTCGGAGGAGCAGTGACTACCCACAGGCCCTGTGCTGTAGTGGGAACATCCCTGTCCTTCAATATTGTGACCCCGGTTTGATTCCCCCCTCAGACAATCCAAATTCTGTATCTCAGAAATGTTTATCCACTAGGTACTTTTCAGCCTTCACACAACAATATATAAATCCCCTCTGTAATACCATCATTCTCATATATTTAAGAGAATAATTGTTTTACGTGACCCTTTTATACTGTTATTCTTTTCCAAAGAAATAAATTAGCCATGGAGTGATTGGAGTCATTGTTTTTGTTATAAGTAGGCTGTATAGCTATTAGCTAGCCATCTACAGCAATCATTGTACAAGACTACTCTTTAGTTCCATTAATAAATGTTCTGTGGTCCACATTATTTCAGCAAAAATGTAATGGCTAAGGTAAAAGTTGCATTCTGCTGTTTAAATAGCGTAATGGTTAAAAACCAGGGACTGAAACCTGCCAGCGACAACAATATTCATCCCTTCTAATCGGCTGAACTGGGGTTGCCTGGTTCCTTTTCTGGTTTCAAGGTCTTTTTTTTTTATTTCCTCTTCTTCGATTGGACATCCTGACTACTAGTGTCATTGGCCATTTTTAAATAGCAAAAAATACTTCTCTAGTGAGAGCATGTAGGTGAGATGATTCCTGTGCCCCGCATGGCCCCCTGAAACACTGCTTGTAGCTTTAATCATTTTGTGGCCATTAATGGTTGGTCGACAAATGTAATTGCCAATTGGTCAGTATAAAATAAACAAATCCTGCTATTTAGCAATCGCAACCTCTCTTACACACAACACTTTAGTTTAAATGGCTTTATTGGTTTGTATGTGTATGTTTGTATTTATTGGTTTGGTAGTGTCAAACCAGTCAGGGTCCACATTCATGACACCATGTACCGTCCATACATGGTACATTCTGCATTGTTTTGTAAATTTAGAACGCAAATATGAACTCAAACTATGAGACTGTCCAAACCTTGACCAGTTTTATTTCAAGAATAAATAAGTACATAAACATAAATAGTCAATATGAAAGCCACGCAACGCTAAATATCTGAACTGTAAGTTATGCAGTTCATGTGCAATCGGAAATATTGGAAGCTCCAACTTCGAGAAATTTGACTTTGACACTACAAGTCAGAATTACAAGTGGCAAACTTAAATATTTGTTGCCAAAGCTTACAAGTAAGGCTTTTTACTACAGATCTTTTATCTTTTCAATCAAAAAATGTATCTGTTTAAAAATTAGAACCTAATAAATATGAATAATGTAGCTAGTGTGACTATCAGGTTGTCTAACTTAAGTATTAGCAATGTTAGTAACTGTTCATATCAACTGTTCATATGGATTCACACTATTTCCGATGGACATACAAAAGCCAGTCTTGGATAACCTCAGCTGTTGCGGTACAGCACTAGGAACATTGCACTCTGCTTTCGAGTGCTACGTATACTGTTCATACCTGATCACCTTGTTATAGAGTAGAAAAGTAAATAAGACCTATGCATGTAAAACTACATCCAACATGCTTGACTCTCCTTTATCCTAATGCTAAACCAATGGTTGCCGGACTCCAGGATGCAGGTTCAACACTGGGAGAGGAAATCACATTTAGGGGGAAAATAGGAGCTAGGACTAGGCAGTCCCCTGCTAAGTAGAGGAGAGGGATAGTATATGTCCTTTTCTTACATTTCACAAACATATCAATAACAAATCTAGCTAGGTTGGCTACTTTGGTCTCTTCCATCTCCTCTATCATCAGGACTTTTGTTGGAGCAGACCTAACGTGGGCGTATCCAACTGGCTTGACCTAGGTTGGGAGATCCTAGCCTCGGGACTCCAGAGATCTGTGATGAGAAGCAGGAAAAAAGATATTTACACCAAATAAAGACCAAAATAAAGTATCTTTGTGCATCTGACAGAGTGAGCGTGCCCACGCTTTATGCCTGTTTGTGTGTATGCGCGCGTCTGTGTTCCCTCACGAGTAGCTGGTGTGCTGCTGGCGTCTTCTGGCACTCCTCATCTTCTCAAAGCGGGCCTCCATCTCCTCCAGCACTTTGGGTGTGTACCTGACCACCAGCTTCACTGAGCCCTGAGCAGCCTTGAGCAGATCCACAGCCTTCTCGTGGTGCTCCCCCTCCACACTCTGTAGTGCACACACACAAACATTACAAGTAAGCATCAGAGTATGCAAGCAGAGTACAGCTGTAGAAGCAAGGCACGAGGAATTTGGGTAGAGTGCAGAACAGGTTTAAAAAAAAATAATTTGAGTGGCGGCAATTTCTCCCGTGACAATTTTGCTCCAGTAACACTTAGCCATTAGACTGGGGTAACGCTCTGCCCAGCATTTTTGTTTCCCTTATAACCGTTCAAAGATTTAAGCATCGCCTACGACATGCTGTTGAAATTGAGTGCTTCTCTTCAGACAACTCTTCTGAAGGAAACAGTTGTAATTATAATCATAAAAGCAGAATAAATTAATTATATTACATTTTGTTGTTTTAAGCTATTCTTTTGTCATTTTTATGATTCATTTGAGAGGAAAGTGTGGAAAGATAGACAAGAGTTTTTCCTGAAAAAGCCAACCAATGCCGCTTATGTTTTTAAACATAATTTATGAAGCAAATAGGGAGTGGCAGTTTATTGTCCACCTGTGCAGGAGTCGCTCTGTTAGCAGTTGAAGCGATTCTGATTGCTCAACTCCATTCAGATACTCTGGAAAGTTAAGTGCCCCCTCTCCTCTTACCACTCCATTGACAGAGAGCAGTTGGTCACCCCTCTTCAGCCCCCCCTGTCGGTCTGCCACACCACCGGGGATGACCCGGGAGATGTAGATAGGGGAGTTCTGCTCTTTGCCTCCCATGATGTTAAAACCCAGGCCCTCCTCAGTCTTAGGCAACTCCACCACTCGTGGGTGGGCATGTCCCTCGCTGGCTGCAAACGCCGCCACTGTGGCCTGGAAGAGAGAAGTCAGGAGGGAGACGAGGTTGGATATTGCAGGGGAGGGAGGAGAAATAGAGATACAGTAAAACATATTTAGTAATATAAACGCAAATCCTTTGATAAGCATTTGAATTCTACTCACAAAGATTTTTTCTTTTTAACATTTCTCGGGAGGAGGGTTGCAAAGTTCTGATAACGTTTTAAAAATCCCTACATTTTCCATAAATTCTGGAAAATATTGTGAAAGTTACTGAAACCTTTCCTGCCAACCCTGGAGGAATCAACATGGCTTTTGGGGAATATGGGATGTGTAATATGCTAATATGCTGAGATTTAGTATGTTCACAGCATCTGGATTATCGTACAAAGTATTTTACATTTACTAGTGTACATTCACTTTGTACACTTTCTCTTGGTTGTCAGTTTAGTCATTAATAAACCTCTACCCACTGTTAAATAGTTTGTGTGCGTGTGTCCCTACCATTTCAGGACAAACATTCACCAAAATGCCTTGGCATTACATGAAACACTGAAAAGTAAGGACTTTTTCCAAGTCTTGCCTTAGTACATTGCTTTTGTAGGCTTAGTGACAGTTAAGGTTGGGGTAAGTGTTAGAGGTTTGGTCAATTTATTGTCCTGAGAAGTCAAACTTTTTTGTATATTAATGTGTGCGGATGCTCGTATTTAATACCTTAGCAGTCGCCTGGGCACGAACCTCTGGTCCTCCCACAATATCAAGTGTGTCATAGAGCTGTTCATACACCTGTTGGAGAAGTGGACAGAGTAGAGAATGACCAGAGTACACGAGGAGGGAATAAAAATACATACAGCTCTGGAAAAAATTAAGAGACCACTCCTATTTTTTCTTAAATCAGCATCTCTACATGTATGGCAGCCATTCCTTCCAGTGTCTGTTAAATTCCAATACAGGCACACCTCATTTTACTTAATGAGGTACTGATTAGGTGATTACCTGAACCAAATCCAATTTAACGAGAAAAAGTATAAAAACCACTGCTGTGGTCATCACTATCCTCTTGCAATAGGACCAGCTGGATGGCAAAAACAGTGCAAGTAGTACCTCAAAGGTCATTTGAATAAAAAAATAACTATTCAGCATGACAAAAGAGTTGAAAAGAAAAGCTTTGAGTGAGGAAAAGAAGGGTTCAATTCTGGCTTTACTGGCAGAGGGAGACAGTGAGTGTCAGGTTGCTTCCATCCTGAAAATCTCAAAGACGGCGGTTTATAAGAACAAGGTCAAGCAACAGACATTGAGGAATACAAAGCTACAGACTGGCAGAGGGCGAAAACTACTGTCCACTGTCCGAGATGACCGTTCGAATGTCACTCAACAACCGTAGGATGACATCAAGTGACTTACAAAAAGAATGGCAAACAGCAGCTGGGGTAAAGTGCACGGCGAGGATGATTTGAAACAGGCTCCTAGGGGTAGGGCTGAAGTCATGCAAAGCCAGAAAAAAGCCCTTCATCAATGAGAAGCAAAGAAGAGCCAGGCTGAAGTTTGCAAAAGACCATAAGGATTGGACCGTAGAGAAATGGAGTAAGGTCATCTTCTCTGACGAGTCAAATTTTCAGCTTTGCCCAACACCTGGTCGTCTAATGGCTAGACGGAGACCTGGAGAGGCCTACAAGCCACAGTGTCTTGCACCCACTGTGAAATTTGGTGGAGGATGGTGATGATCTGGAGGTGCTTCAGCGAGGCTGGAATTTGTTTTTTTTGAAGGATGCATGAATCAAGCCAAGTGCAAGTTATCCTGGAAGAACACCTGCTTCCTTCTGCTCTGACAATGCTCCCTTTTTCCAGCAGGACAATGCTCCATGGCACACAGCCAGGTCAATCAAGGTGTGGATGGAGGACCACCAGATCAAGACCCTGTCATGGCCAGCCCAATCTCCAAACCTGAACCCCATTGAAAATCTGTGGAATTTGATCAAGAGGAAGATGGATGGTCACAAGCCATCAAACAAAGCTGAGCTACTTGAATTTTTGTGCCAGGAGTGTCATAAAGTCACCCAACAGCAATGTGACAGACTGGTGGAGAGCATGCCAAGACGCATGAAAGCTGTGATTAAAAATCAAGGTTATTCCACCAAATATTGATTTCTAAAAACATTTTTATTCACTGCTCCGTAACCGTACACCAAATAGAGGCTTCATTCTTCTTCCACGTTAATAGGGTTATTTTTCTGCAAATAACAACGTCTCATTTGTGTACAACCAGAAGCCCCACAATCGCGATCACAAAACCTCTCTTTAAGGCGTCCAGGTCACACATTTTTATTTATTTTTCCAGAACTGTAGAAGTTAGAGGCTTCATTTCTTTTCAACAACATTCCGCTGCAAATAACAATGTCTCGTTTGTGTACTTTTGTAAACCAGAAGCCCCGCAATCGTGATCACAAATATTGATCACCTATAGTCCTTCAGGATTTCAGCAGCAGCCCTAACTAATTATACTTGATATTTTTCTGTTGTTTAGAAGTCTACAATACATAAACCAATCCAATGCGAAGTCTATCCATGTCATCCCCCTCCCCAAAAGAGAGAGAAAGAGCGAGCGAGCGGGCCAGGGGGAGAGGCGTGTGTCGCACTTACCATGCGCCCAATAAAGTCATTATGCACCTGGATTGCATTGAAGACGCATTCAGTTGCTACAAGCAATTGTTTTGAGAAAAAAGAAATGGCCAAACGGCGAAAGAAGTGGAATAAATGATTATGGAGAGCGAGGATAGTGAAATTGGGTCTGAACATTCAGACGATGATAAGTATCAGGACGGAATCGACCTATTTGTAAAATAGGGTAAGTGTAGCCTAAATGGTATTCTATGATAATGTTTATTATTATTTTGCATTGTTTTAGTGGAATTACTAGGTATATATGATAACTTCTTATAACGGTACGGTAGCCAGTGGTCAAATGTGCGCCTATGCTGTGTTGTGTAGAGTGTCACTGTGAATAACCATCCAAAGGAAGACTGGAAACATCCCTGTTCTAATCTCCACCTCTTCCAGATATGGCACATGTAGGGAATAAAGGAAATAAAGGCACCCCCTATTCAAGACACCCCATAAAAAAAATAAAAAAAATCCTGAGTTCAAAAAAGAAGGGACTGTCATCTAGTGGTGGCTTTTGGAAGTACAATATGACGGAATGAGTTCAATGACCCCATATGGGCATTTTCAATGATTTTCAGAATGTTTGAGAAAAAAATGGATGTGGACAAGAGCAAAAAAAAATGCCAGGTTCATTTTATTATTTTATAAATTCAAAACCATTCAACTTGTACTTACTCTGAACCCCTGGGGGTATCCAAATGTAATGTAAAACAGGCTACCTATTATATTTTACTATTTTATTTCAATTTATAACCAAAATATGTGCACTTGCGATTTTACATTTTTCTGACTATTTCACATTATTACTCATGTAAGTGTCTCAAAAAAATTTGTTTTCAATACATCCTCCATGTAGCTGAGGGTCTGCAGAATCCTATAATATAAAGCACTTCCTTCTACTATAAAGGATGACCATTTTAGAAGCCAAAATGTCAAGATAGTGACAGGTGGACTTTAAAACCCTAGCCCTTAGAGGGTTAAAACATTAGTATTTTGTTGTTGAAAAATGAATATTAATTTTTCTTTGCATTATTTGAGGTCTGAAAACAATGCATCTTTTTTTGGTTATTTTGACCAGTTGTTGTTTTCTACAAATAAATACTCCTAAATGACAATATGTTTATTTGGAGTTTGGGAGTAATGTTGTCAGTAGTTTATAGAATAAAACAAAAATGTTCATTTTACACAAACACATACCTATGAATAGTAAAACCAGAGAAACTGATAATTTTGCAGTGCTTTCTTAATTTTTTACAGAGCTGTATATAATCTAAACGCCACTGAGAAGTTTCAAAACATTTTACCCATTTGCCAATGTAGATTATAAAATGTTAGTTCCTTTGTAAAATCCAACTGCTGTTACCCACACTGAAGTGGATGCACTTAAAGGGAAAGGGTTTTTGGGTGAAATATCAGTTACCTTGAGTTTGTGTGTGTGTGAGCCATTATTCACTTATGTCCCAGGCTGGAATTAGCATTATTAGCATTGTCCAAATTCATGAATTGAGACAGTGTGTCCCAAGCAACAAAAGCTGCATTGCAAAGCTGCAAGCGGAAACAAACACAAAAAACATATCAAAATAAATTCAGTAATCGGTCGCACTAGCATCGATTTTTTCTTTGACTGCATACTGACGAAACAGCTGTTGGAATTTGGTAACTCCATACTGGCACTATGCAAACTTTTCTGTAGCGGCAATGATGTCATCAGTAGCTAGCAAACGCTAAGTTGTGGTTCCAGGTTGCTGACGGATTGATACCATTATGAACAGAACTGACCGGTTCACATAGAATGTATCAGTTCAGTTGAAAATGATATCTATATAGCAACAATGAAAATATTATTTTGAGGAATACAACATTGACAGGTTCTTTAAGGTAAACAAGATCACTAGTCCTAGTTGGAAGTGTTTTGGAGTAGGTTTCCGCTTGCAGTGCAGCTTTTGTTGCTCGGGACGCATAGTTTCAATTCATGAATTTGGACAATGCTAATAATGCAAATTCTAGGCTGGGACAAAGTTGGATAACGGCTTTTGACAAATGACTCGATAGGCCTTCAACAACAACTCAAGGTAAGTGATATTTCACCCAAATATGAATCTAGGACAAACTATCCCTTTAAACAACAAGTGTAGTAGCCAACTGCGGCCAGTTACTGATCTTTTGAAAAACATTTATTTGATGAGTTGCCTAAAGCATGAGATGAATTGGAGATAAGAGAAACACATCAGTGCTGAGAAAGAGGACTAGTGGTGAAGATAAGTCCAGTAGCTTTAAGATCAGCCTGGTTCCCAGCCCTCTAAAAGAGCATTAGCAGACCTCATCCCAGCGTTTCCCCTTCAGAGATATAGCCGAGGCACCCAACCTAAACTGTAGCCTACTGCCACACAAAAAATGATTATTTTTCTATGAAAGTAACTTTTTATTTAACCAAGCCACTCATAGTTTACCATTGCATCATAGCATGTGTGGTGCTGACGTTTCTATTAATGACAGTTAGGCCAATTTGTTACTTGATTCTGACAGCAATATATGTTACTGAAATCAGACTACAAAAGTAAAAACATCAAAAGATCAAAAGGTCCAACTCTTTTCACAAGACATGTATTTGTCTGGCTCACTGATGTGTTTTTGTGTTTGACAAATGTGTAAAGGAATTACTGTATTGAGTTCATGAAAATGGTATTGAGCCCCTGTGAATAACAAAAGGAAGAATGTTGGTTGTGTTGTAAATGTGGGAAAAGATGAATGAGGTGTTGAGGGAAACAAACCTTTTGTCAGGATGGGGGTAGATGCAGATCAATGAGTTTTAGGACAGGATAGAGGAAGACACACAAAAAGGGGAAGGAAGGATAAGGAACATATGTTATTTTTGTAGTACAATCATGCAGATTCTTACCCCCACCCATTCTTGTATATGTATTGATGATTTTCTAGTTACCTCAGAGATCCCATTGACCTGGTATCTGCGTGTATCTCTCTATTTGCAAATAAACTGCTAATTGTGCCAAGAGAATATGGTCTCTGTACCTACTTCCTAATCAGTTCTAATCAATGGAATTGCCATCACACCGCTTACAGAGAGGAGGTAAGGAACCTGGCTACATGGTGCCAGGACAACAACCTCTCTCTCAACATCTGCAAGACTACAGAGATGATTGTGGACTTCAGGAAGTGGCAGAGGGGGGTCATGCCCCCATACACATCGATGGAGCTGAAATGGAGAGTGTCTCCAAACTCAAGTTTCTCAGTGTTTTCATCAAAGATGACCTCACTTGGTCCAGACAAGTGATCTCGGCAGTAAAAACTGCCCAAAAACGACTATACTTCCTGAGGAGACTCAAGAAATTTGACGTCTGCAAAAACTCTCACCAACTTCTACAGGTGCAACATTGAAAGCATCCTCTCAGGCTGCATTACTGCCTGGTACGCCTGATCATCAGCTGCCATCTCCCCTCCGTGCAAGCCATCCACCATACACGATGCCTCAGGAAAGCACGGAACATCATCAAAGATCACAGCCACCCAAGCTAAGGTCTGTTCACACTGCTGCCATCTGGTAGACGCTACAGGAGAATTGGAGCACGCACTTCCAGACTCAAAAACAGTTCAGCCATAACAGTGACCACTGATAATCTTGTTATCATGGCACCTGTCAGTGGGTGGGTTATATTAGGCAGCAAGTGAACATTCTGTCCTCAAAGTTGATCTGTTAGAAGCAGGAAAAACGGGCAAGCGTAAAGATCTGTGCGACTTTGACAAGGGCCAAATTGTGATGGCTAGACGACTGGGTCAGAGCATCTCCGAAACTGCAGACCTTGTGGGGTGTTCCCAGACTGCAGTGGTCAGTACCTATCAAAAGTGGTCCAAGGAAGGAAAAGTGGTGAACCGGCGACAGGGTCATGGGTGGCCAAGGCACACTGATGCACGTGGGGAGCGAAGACTGGCCCATGTGGTCCAATCCAACAGACGAGCTACTGTAGCTCAAACAGCTGAAAATGTTCTTGCTGGTACTGACAGAAAGGTGTCACAACACAGTGCATCGCAGTTTGTTGCGTATATTGTGTTATGTTGTGTATATTGTATATTATATTGTATTTTAATATTATTTTCTGTCTAGCTATATATTTTTGCTTATATACTTATATATAAGTATACTTATATACTTTACTGTCAGTACGTAGTTGTCAGGTGCCATGCCACAAGAATTTCATTGTGCAGGATGATGATGTATTGTTCAGTATTTGACAAATAAACCTTGAAACTTGAAACTATACTTCCCTTTACTCTAGAGTTATATGACAGAATTTGTCTGGGGTTTGAGTACTTTCACAAGGGACTGTATATTATTTGCCCATCCTACCTCTCTGATGGCAGCACAAAACTTGCTCTGCAGAACTCTCTGTAGGGCCTGGAGTTTGGGAGGGGGCAGCTCGCCGCTTCTCTGGAGCCGGTCCAGTAACTCGATCACCCTGCACACATCTGGAGTGGAAGCAAAGGGTGAGTAAAACCAAAAAACAGAGTAGACCACAAGAGGCAAGCCGCTTCTCCTGGAGAATGCCTTCAGCCATGCTTGAACAAAAATGTGATTGGGCTACTCAAGCTGGTTAGCAGCTGATAAAGGCGGACAAAAAGCTTCCATACCATGGCCTTCAATGGCTGTCTGCAGATGCTGTTTGGTTGAGAGATATCTGCATATTTAAAATATCCCTTAGTGCCTCATGATTAAACACTGCAACAAGTAACACATAGTAGAATATGTTAGTGTGTGGAACCCTCCATTTGTAGGAATTGTAGACAACAGATGTGGAATATAGAAAAATCCTGAAATCATAGTAGGATTGTTCCTGCTAAATGCATTTGATTGTAACAGCGGGTATCATTGTCAAGAGGTCAGATTATGTAGGCTAGAATGTAATACGGATGTGGCACCAGCACTCAATATATTTCAATAGGATGAATTTACTATGATTTGACTACACATGGGTATTAGAATTTTTTTAACATTTACATTGGACACACAAATAAAGCAACAATTCCCCTGCAGCTTCCAGAGCTTTTCAACCTAAACTGGACATGAAATATATAAGTTGCCAGTCCTGCCAGTTCCTTGACACCAACATATAACTTGACACAAAACTGGAGTTAGATGTGTCTCACTGTTTGTAAATATATATAGAAAATCTGTGCATATATTCATCACAACTCAAATAAAAATCCTATTTGTAAATGTGAAAAAATAATTTGTAAATAAAGACATTATCTGTAAATATGTAAACATGTTTCACAAATATAAATAAAATCTGTGAATATGTAAAAACATTTCACAAATAAAACACAAATCTGTAAAACATTTACAACTGTTGCTTAACATTTACAAGTGTTGACTTACATTTACAACTGTTAAGTTTTCTTACATATCTGCATTTTGTATTTACACATTTTTGACACACATTTTCCTTCGGTCGACAAGTTCTCGTGTGCATGGTTTCAGTCAGAGGGCTCGCTTGGTGGGACTTATGGAATATCGGGACTGGAGCCTGGTAGATTGGAGTCTATTTGGTAGCTAGGACACGTTTTTCCTGAAATGTGAGTATAATGTTTATTTGTACAACAATATTTGACTGAATCACCAGTGGGTAATACAACGCGTTGTATTAGGCAACTAACTTAAGCACAGTTAAGTTATGTGAGCCTACATCTGGTTGGCTAGCTAGCCAGCTAGTAGGCTACTGTAGCTTAACTCAAGTAATGAGTAGAAGGTATTTAACCCCACGGCGCGACTGACTAGATAACGGTATGTTGTTGACTTGCACAGCTGCATTCGGTTCATTCAGTATGAGTCTTGCACATCTAGCTAGCGTTAGTGGTTATAAAAGGAAAACTATATGCATGTGTTAGTCCTTGGAATGTGTGTAAGTACAGAGTGATAGTACACCAACATCTTGGTCCACCTACATTTTTAGTTTGTTAGAAGTGGATGTACTTTTTATTTGGCAAGTATTGGTCGCCACTTGTCAACCTTTCATCACACATCCAATCAGAGATAGAATTCTATCTACTGCACAGCGCTCAGTGCACTTCTGGCTCTCACAGGTTATTTGAGAAGGGTTCCCAAGATGCTTTAAGTTTAAAACAAATTGGAATATTGGATCTTTTTATCAAGAGTAACCCTTAATATAATGTGTTTGTATTTCTCTTTGTTTCCCCTCCTACTGTAGCTTGTGCCAATGTCCCCTCACAATGTCCTTCAATGTCCCTCACACTAAACCTCAAGGAAATAGGTGAACACACTTCATTTCCTTTGCAGTATATTTAGAATGACATTACCTAATATTCAAAGTGTTAGTTACTAAATGCATGAATTATACTGCAGTGATCACTACTGACTTCTACACTACCTGAATCTCAATGTTCTTACCATTGATTTGATACTGTTACTTAATTACACAAAAAGATCCATCAATCATGTGACATTACCCTGCTTCTCTGTCCTGCTTTTTTCAGCAACGTGTTTTAACAACCATCCTCTTTGCCACCACTACCAAATTATGGCCCGTCATTGAACTCCCAAAATAATCTGTCTGCAAGTCATCAGGAACTAAGGATTATGTCTCAGAGAGGAGACCATAACATAAAATATACTGTATAGTTATTAATATTGCTTTTATTATTATAATTATAATTTTTTGTTATGAACCATGTCTTTGTTTGACATCATGTTGTCAGTATGATTGTACAAAATACTCTGTATTTATTAAATCCCCATGATTGCAAATTAGTAATTACATACTGGAGTATCCTTGTAACAATAAACATAATGGTATACGTTTTATTGTCATAAGATTCACTATTGTCTTAAGAAATAATGTTTCCTAAAGAAATGTATCCAAAAATATAAACTTTGCTTTGAGAATGCCTGATGTCATCCTCAATTCATTACTGTCAATAAAGCAATTACAGTTGTGCTCCAAAGTTTGCATACCGTTGGAGAATTGGTAATATACAGCTCCGGAAAAAATTAAGAAACCACTGCACCTTTTTCTTTCCTTTCCAAAAAAGTTGAAAAGGAAAGTTTTGAGTGAGCAACAGAAGCGTTCAATTTGCAGTGGTCTCTTAATTTTTACCCTTCTGTTCCTCACTCAAAACCTTCCTTTTCGACTTTTTTGGAAAGGAAAGAAAAAGGTGCAGTGGGGTCTCTTAATTTTTTCCGGAGCTGTATGTACCATTTTTATAGAAAACATGAGTGAGCAGGAAAACAAATTTTATTTCTTATGGGATTCATATTCAACTGTAGGTCATAACAGAATGGCACAATCATAAAACAAAACACGGCAACAAAGAAAAAAAATGATTTGACCCCTGTTCAAAAGTCTGCATACCCTTAGTTCTTAATACTGCGTATTGCCCCCTTTAGCATCAATGACAGCGTGCAGTCATTGAGGCCCCGAATTCTTGCAGGTGGTATAGCTCCCCATTCGTCTTGGCAAAATGCCTCCAGGTCATGCACAGTCTTTGGTCGTGCATAAACCGCATATTTGAGATCTCCCCAGAGTGGTTCGATGATATTAAGGTCAGGAGACTGTGATGGCCACTCCAGAACCTTCACATTTTTCTGCTGTAACCACTGGAGGGTCAACTTGGCCTTGTGCTTAGGTTCGTTGTCGTGCTTAGGTTCGTTGTCTTGGAAGGTCCAAGAGCGTCCCATGCTCAGCTTACGTGCAGAAGAATGCAAATTGTCTGCCAGTATTTTCTGATAACATGCTGCATTCATCTTGCCATAAATGTTCACAAGATTCCCTGTGCCTTTAGAGCTCACACACCCCCAAAACATCAGTGAGCCACCACTGTGCTTCACAGTGGGGATGGTATTCTTTTCACTATAGGCCTTGTCTCCAAACATAGCGCTTATGATTGTGACCATAAAGCTCTATTTTGGTCTTGTCACTCCAAATTACAGTGTGCCCAGAAGCTGTCAGGTGTGTCAAGGTGTTGCCGGGCATTTTGTAACCAGGCTTTTTTGTGGCATTGGCACAATAAAGGCTTCTTTCTGGCAACTCGACCATGCAGCTCATTTTTGTTCAAGGATCGTCGTATTGTGCTCCTTGAAACAACCACACCTTCTTTTTCCAGAGCAGCCTGTATTTCTCCTGAGGTTACCTGTGGGTTTTTCTCTTACCCTAAACAATTTTTCAGGCAGTTTTGGCTTAAATCTTTTTTGGTCTACCTGACCTTGGCTTGGTATCAAGAGATCCCCGAATTTTCCACTTCTTAATAAGTGGTTGAACAGCATTGACTGGCATTTTCAAGGCTTTGGATATCTTTTTATATCCTTTTCCATCTTTATAAAGTTCCATTACCTTGTTACGCAGCTCTTTTGACAGTTATTTTCTGCTCCCCATGGCTCAGTATCTAGCCTGCTCAGTGCATCCACGTGAGAGCTAAAAAACGATTTGACTATTTATACACAGACACTACCTGCAATTTAAAAAGCCACAGGTGTGGGAAATTGAACTTTAATTGCCATTTTAACCTGTGTGTGTCACCTTGTGTGTCTGTAACAAGGCCAAACATTCAAGGGTATGTAAACATTTGATCAGGGCCATTTGGGTGATTCTGTTATCATTATGATTTAAAAGGAGCCAAACAACTATGTGCTCTGCTACTGTGAACATGAATGTAATGGAAATAGAGTAAAGAACAGTTGCATCAATTATACTAAGGATTAAAACATCAGATCATAGACATGGGCAAGATGTTTGGTCTTTCAAAATAAACTATTTGGTATATTTGGAAGAAGCAAGAACCCACCCTCCAGGAAGGATGAGGTGGCGTAGTTTTGTCTGTTGCTGCTCCCGTTGCTCTGGAATAGTCTCCCATCCCACATAAGTCCCGTTCCACCATTGACAACTTTACATCACATTTAAAGACCCACCTTTTTTCTCTTGCTTTGAGTTCAGTCAGAGGTTGTCCCTTGGTTTTTGTCATGTCCACTCTTTACTTATTTCTAACATCCTCTTACTGTGTTTTAATCTGTTGTTGGTTTTATTCAATTTCTATTAACTTCTTATTGTATTACTTTGATTTTACATAATTTTAGTTGTCTTAAGTATTTTCCATTTTAGTCTTGCCCTAAATGTATTATATGTATTATTGTATTATATTATGTATTATTCCTTTAATCATGTATACAGACCCAGCGGCACAGGGGCATTGCCCCCCAGCAAGAATTCTTTGCCCCCAAAAATAGTTTGGGTAAGATGCTTCCCAATACTGTACTTCACTAATTACTGTTGGGAATGTAGGCTAGCTCTCTTGCCTTCATCTGCAAATGTGATCGAAGATGTGCTTTAACTGATGTGATCACTAAGCTACAAAGAATGTGTAACTACTGCAGTTACTAAAGCTTTCAAATTTGATTGACAGCTGTGTATTTCGCTAGTATATAGCCTCAGCAAGCCATGCATGCAAAGAGTATTTGCTTTCCGTCTGTCGTGCTTTAGCTACTATTCTATGTTGATAAGTAGGACAAATGTGCCCGTCCATGGAAATCAAAAGCCTGTCAAAAATGTTTGTTCTAGTGCCTGCATGTATACCTGTTTTGAGGCAGATGTTAATCCATCTGCCTCGACTGTAAAGCACTTTGGGTCAACTCCTGTTGTTTTTAAATGTGCTATATAAATTAAAGTGACTTGACTTTCCACCAAGTGGGATATTGGTTAAATTTCTCTGACACATACACACACAGCTCGTGCATGCAGAGGGACGTATCTTCTGCTTACAGAACTGTCAACTTGTGTATCTGGGAGAAGGCACTGCGGATGTTACCATGCATATGAGTCTCCGTAACCAGGGCAACGATGACGTTGAGTGACAGACAAACTCGTCTGTCATTCTGATTTAATACTTCTCTGCTATGTTTCATGAAACTCTTTTGGTTTTATAATTTCTCGTGTCAATCCAAGCTTGTGAAAACTAAAAGTAGTGTGTGCGCGAAAACACTTGGCGTTGTATTACCCATTGGTGATGCAGTCAAATATTGTTATACAAATAAACGTTATACTCACATTTCAGGAAAAACGTGTCCTAGCTACCTATAGATTCCAATCTACCAGACTCCAGTCCGGATATTCCGTCCCACCAAGCGAGCCCTCTGACTGAAACCACGCATACGAGAACTTATCGACCAAAGGAAGACAGGTGTTAAAAATGTGTACAGTGGATATAAAAACTCTACACACCCCTGTTAAATGCCAGGTTTTTGTGATATAAAAGAATGAGACAAAGAAAAATCATGTCACAACTTTTTCCACCTTTAATGTTACCTATAACGTGAACAATTCAATTGAAAAACAAATTGAAATCTTTGAGGGGAAAAAATAAAAAACTCAAAATACCCTGGTTGCATAAGTGTGCACACCCTTAAACTAATACTTTGTTGAAGCACTTTTTGATTTTATTACAGCACTCAGTCTTTTTGGGTAGGAGTCTATTAGCTTGGCACATCTTGACGTGGCAATATTTGCCCACTCTTCTTTGCAAAAGTGCTCCAAATCTGTCAGATTGCAAGGACATCTCCTGTGCACAGCCCTCTTCAGATCACCCCACAGATGTTCAATTGGATTCAGGTCTGGGCTCTGGCTGAGCCATTCCAAAACGTTAATCTTCTTTTGGTGAAGCCATGCTTTTGTGGATTTGGATGTGTACTTCGGGTCACTGTCGTGCTGAAAGGTGAACTTCCTCTTCATCTTCAGCTTTCTAACGGACGCCTGAAGCTTTTGTGCCAAAATTGCCTGGTATTTGGAACTGTTCATAATTCCCTCCACCCTGACTAAAACCCCGGTTCCAGCTGAAGGAAAAACAGCCCCAAAGCATGATGCTGCCACCACTATGCTTCACTGTGGGTATGGTGTTCTTTGGGTGATGTGCAGTGTTGTTTTTGCGCCAAACATACCTTTTGGAATTATGGCCAAAAAGTTCAACCTTGGTTTCATCAGACCATAACACATTTTCCCACATGCTTTTGGGGGACTTGATGTTTGTTTTTGCAAACTTCAGCC
>JACXGI010002332.1:0-53069 GCA_016801175.1 Esox masquinongy | reverse complement strand
TGTTGTACCATATTTTCTCCACTTGATGATGACTGTCTTCACTGTGTTCCATGGTATATCTAATGCTTTGGAAATTCTTTTGTACCCTTCTCCTGACTGATATCTTTCAACATTGAGATCCCTCTGATGCTTTGGAAGCTCTCTGCAGACCATGGCTTTTGCTCTGAGATGCAACTAAGAAAATGTCAGGAAAATCCTACTAGAACAGCTGAACTTTATTTGTGACTAATCAGTCACTTTAAATGATGGCAGGTGTGTAATGACTTCTATTTAACATGAGTTTGAATGTGATTGGTTAATTCTAAACACAGCCACATCCCCAGTTATGAGAGGGTGTGCACACTTATGCAACCAGGTCATTGTAAGGTTTTTATTTTTTATTTTTCCCCCTCTAAGATTTCAGTTTGTTTTTCAATTGAATTGTTCAAATTATAAGTCACATTAAAAGTGGAAAAATCTCTGACATGATTTATCTTTGTCTCATTCTTTTACATCACGAAAACCTGGCATTTTAACAGGAATGTGTAGACTTTTTTATCCACTGTGAATACAAAATGCAGATCCGTAAGAAAACTTTACAGTTTTAAATGTAAGTCAACCCTTGTAAATGTTAAGCAACAGTTGTAAATGTTTTACAGATTTGTTTTATTTGTGAAATATGTTTTTACATATTCACAGATTTTATTTATACTTGTGAAACATGTTTATATATTTACAGATAATGTTTTTATTTACAAAATATTTTGTTCACATTTATAAATCCTATTTTTATTTGTGAGTTGTGATGAATATACGCACGGATTTCTAGATATATTTACAAATATTGAGACTCATCTAACTCCACACAAAACTTTGGCATATCACAGGAGTGCACAAAAATACAGGATTGGCAAGAGGTGACATGTTTGCTAAAAGGTCACTAATACCAGACAAGGCATATGACTTCTCATTTCAGTAAAGTTCCTAACTCCTCTTTCCTCAGTGACCGGTAAACCGATAAGTGACCAAGGGGTCAACAGATTCCATTTGATAGGAGGCTTGTGGAAGTGGCCTCACCCCCCAATAGCCAAAATTAATTGACATGGTCTTAACAAACCCCAGCTTTTCTTTTGACATAATTGAATAGCATGCACACATGTAAAACCAATTTGTTACTCTATTTTGATCAATACAATTTTGTTGCACAACTAACTAGCTTTGAGATTTTTTTTATCACTTTACAGACTGATTTTGAGATCCACCCCATAAACATGCATAGGGTAAAGGACCAGTGCATGTGCCTTTTTATTTCTATTTCTCACATTTTCTCCTCAAAAAAGTGAATGAGAAAACAAGTCCCTCCAACCTTCTGACATTCTCCTCCAGTAAGTTTTTAGGATTCGGAGAGAGGAGGCCAGAAGATCGAAATTGAGAAAAGGCCACGTTCCTTATCCTTGCCTCTTCTCCGTAAATACCTTTGACCGTTTTCAAAAGAAGCTGAACAGCGGTCAGAGGGATTAGCAAGAGTAATATTAAAAGGCCATATAGAAATGTTTTTTTTCTTACTATTATGCATGGGAACCCTATTTGTCATCGGTGGGGCTATGATGGGCTATGCACCTGTTATATACTTACATAAAAAAAATATATGTTAGGCTTAATTTATATGAGAACGTCAGTTAAAGCACTACGCATTAACCGATACGCTAATCCGCACGGTTCGTAGCAGGCAATATAACATCTAAAGAAAAGCACAATAAATTCCCTAATCGAAGCGCGAAAATCGGTAGCGCGCTTATCATAATACGCGTCTGATTGTGTTACAATGCACCCGGTTTCTGCAATCAACAAAATGCTCTTCTGTGCAGTTACCTCTTTCTAGGCAGAGTGGCTCAGTCATCGTCGCCATGTCTGTTTCCTTTCCTGAATGATAATACGATGACATCATTCAGACTCCTCGTTTGGCACTGCGGTTAAAGGGGTGGACGTATCTCGCCGACCGGACACGATTGGAGAGTTACGGGATGATTTACGGTGTTCTCTTAGTAGCCGGCCTTGTGGAATACTAGATCAGATGTCAATAAGAATGTTAACACGGACACTAAGAAAAAGCATGAGTATGTGAAGCAGAAAAACGCGTTCTTCGGAAGATCCCAGACATGAACAAAACCCCAGAGCCACTGTCACCGAATAGCACAATAAGACTGATACAATTACGCAACTCGCTACGTAAGAACACGATGTAGTTTGATTCGCCCGCAGTGCAATCATTCACTGTCAATATTGAGATATGCTAAACAAAACGGCATTATAAACGTTTCTGTCAACAAGGGAAACGAGTTGGGTGGAAACGAGCGTTTCCGGAAAATAATTACCGAATGTCTTGAGCCACTGAGATTTCAAATATTACCTAGCGATAGGCGTTCTATTTCTTTTTACAATTAGCATGTCCATGTAGTTGCAATAAGTTGTACATTTTTCAAGTTCAATGTTGAATAAAATTTAGTGTACATTTTTTTACACTAAAAACTAAATTACCAATGAGTAAGCCAAGTAAGTTCCTCTCTGACACATTAACTAAAAATAGGAATGTGTAGTCTACAGCGAATTTCTAGTTAGTGAAACAGCCCAAATGATATAGGGTGAGGCAAGGCAAAAAAAGAATGGTGACATTGTGTTTTTTGTGAGTTACATGGGAGGGCGTGTTGCCCCACGTTACCCTACTCTTTGTTCACCGGGAAAGGGTATACGTGGGAAAAGGGTATAATACAATGCAGACACGGACTCCGTAGCAATGGTAAATCTGGGAACAAACACAGGCTGGCATATACAGGAGTGTAGTGTGGGGCAATAGCATTAAGATAACATACAATTCTGCTAGAGGCTAAGTAGAACTAAGAAACATTGTACCTGCATTAGAGTAGGGGGTGACAGGATCCTTATCTCACTAGAATAGCTGGGAGCAAGAACAGACCGTTTGGTATTTGGTAGTAAATGGGCAGAATGCCAAATACGGGAGAAGACGCTGGAGCTAGAAGTCTATTGGTTGGAATAACAACAGGGAAACCCGAAAACGGCAGCTGCCATGAGAAGATGTGTTAAACAACGTATATCTTACCCATATATGGTATGAACCGCTCCTTGAGCCAGAAAAGCAGAAAAACGGGAAAATCTAGGGTAGGGGGCTTAGGCTATAAGAACTGTGTGTGCTGTGATTGTGTCAGACTCTGTTGGACTGAGTGCCACACTGTCTCCAGATATATCTGTATGGAATAAAGAGAATTGCCGGCACTGCGATTTTGTCTCCTCTTAATCTCTTCTCATTAACCAACCCGAGGAAGTACTTTAGGTCGGTACTTCAACAGTAGCCAGAACATTTTGAATGGGGTGGCCAAGGTAGGGCACAGACCCTGTTTAGGGAGGCCATAAGATTTTAAACCCTAACAGATGGATATAGTTTTTCATTACAATTGTTATGGTTCAACACATTAAAGGATCCAGCTTATAATTTGATCTTTTCCCTGTTCAAATGAAAAAATTCCAAATGTATTGTTAGTGTTTGCATTCAAGGTCAGAATTGTATATCATTGTACTATATACTGTACCTTGTCAGTTCACTTGAGTGTTATCAGTACCAACTCAGCGATTTCAAGATAACTCAAGATGCAACGTTCTACTTTCCACCCATCATAACTGTATGAAAGGAAAGTCGCATTAAGTCAGTGGTACTCAAATCTTTACTGGGAATACCCATCCGTCTCAAAATGTTGCAGTTACACTGAAGTAGCTCACCTGAATCAAGCAGCCAATTGGTTGACAAGTTGATTGAGGTGCCCTAGCTCTGGCATACATCTACTAAATGGAAGAGTTGGGAGTCCCCAGGAGAGATTTGATAATCACTGCATTAAGGTACTCAAGCAGGTCTATTCCCAATCTGCACTACAGTTTTTTTTAATTGGTTTAATGCAATTTTCACAAGCAAGTGGTACAATTTCAAAACTCTTAATACTAATCTGACAACAGATCATTAAAAATGCACTTTTTTCAAACATTTCAGCATATTTTCAATTATGTCAGTACAAAGCACAAAATCACAAAGTATTCCTTTCACTACAAATAAGTGTTTCCTCTATATAAACGTTTCATTCGCAGTAACTGTCTTTCATAATACTATTACTATCAAACTTTTCATTTGCATCTCTTCTCATTCAGTTTAATACATTTGTCTATCATTTAATCCAACTGAACTCAATGGTTAATCAGTTAATCATTTGGTATGTCTACAGATTTTCGACTGGTCTGATCATTGTGTGTTACTAATTTCTTTCACCTGCTGATCACAATTGAATACCATATAAGTAGAACTGTGTGTGAGCATTTGCAATGGGCAAACATGGAGCAGGATAGAGTTAGAGTGGAAGAGAGAGGAGAACTGCAGAGGGATCAAAGAGGTGGGCATTGGCCTAGACCAAGAGGTGGTCATCAGAGGAATGTAAGCAGAGGGCAACGTACTGTCATTTCAAATGAAGTCCGGGCCATTGTTGACCATGTGGTTAACAGAGACCTTACCATGGCAGTGGCTGCCAGGTTAGTTCACCCTAACCTACAAAGGTCAACTGTCAGCTCCATCATCAGAACATTTTGCCAAGAAAACCGGTAAGTCTGCTAACTATTCACTTTACTTTTATGATAGAGTAAATTGCATTACTATATAGAATAGTGAACAAAATTTCATTATATCACATTTTTTGTCATTTACAGTAGTAAACTATTGACAGCATACTCTGTTTTACACTCAGAATTGGCAGGCAACCACCTGGTGGTGGTTGCACGCTTATACTGACTGACCAGCAAGAGTTGGCTGTGGTGGAAATGGTCAGGGCAAGGAATGACATAAGGCTGTCTGAAATAAAGCAGGTTATTGAGTAGAGCAATGACACCTTTGCCAATGTGGCATCAATCAGCCTTCCAACTATTGTCCGCCTTTTGAAGAAGCACCAGGTTTCTATGAAACAAATTTACCTGGTGCCTTTTGAGAGAAACAATGCCCGGTTGAAACAACTGCGTGCAGAATATGTTCAGGTACAGGGCTATGTTGTGTACTTTATGTACAGTTTTTACATATGTGATACTCACAGTACTGTACTACAGACTAACAATGTCAACTATTCTTTGTAAAAGAACTAACCAAATTGTCTTTATTAGAGGGTGATGGAGCTGGATGCTGCTGTGAATCATCACAAGTATATTTTTGTTGATGAGGCGGGCGTAACCTTATTGGCCAACGGGCAACCATCCAAGTGCCTGGACAATGTGGGGAAACATCTCAATGTGTGCGGCTATATGTGAAGATGGTGTGGTAGGCCCTAGACCAGTTCTTGGATCATACAACACTGAACACCTGATAGTGAACTTGAGCAGGCCTGTCAGGGTGAAGATATCAGGTATGTTATTGTGTGGGACAATGTCAGCTTCCATCATGCAGCGCTGGTTCGGGAATGGTTTCAGGCTCATCCTCGGTTCATGACCCTATATCTCCCACCATACTCCCCTTTCCTCAAACCAACTGAGGAATTCTTTTCTACTTGGAGGTGGAAGGTGTATGATTGCCATCCCCATGAGCATGTCACCCTCCAAGCCATGGATGAGGCTTGCAATGACATAACTGCAGAGCAATGTCAAGCCTGGATTCGTCATGCCAGAAGGTTTTTCCCACTGTGCATGAACAACGAGGACATTCACTGTGATGTCGATGAAAATGTTTGGCCAAATGTTGAAGATAGGCTTGATGTTAATTCATTTGATATTATCTCCATTTAAACTCAATTGTTTACATTTATTTTGTTTCATAATGCAACCACAGTATTGTTGTAAAAATACTGTTAAATAAAATATTTTTCCTGCATAAGTGACTTTTGATGTGTTCTTTGATCATATCTTACTTGTTGTATAAATGATTTATTATGGCTTGTGTAAATTTGGTTGGATAATGTAGGTGTAATATTTGTTGTGATGACTGTGTACACTGTATTACAGTACAGTAACATTCATTCAGAACCAAGGGTGATTTGAAATGTGTATATCTTGCATTGTTTTCTTTTGAATTAACTGATTGTTAAAAGTATTAAATTGAAAGGATCATACTGTTGTGTTTTGGTGATTACAATAAATGTTCTCATTACATGTTACAATAATCTTGTTTTGAAGCAATGATTTTGTGGAAAGAAAACATGTATAACTAATGAAAGCATGAGATCAGGTTTTGAAAGAATGACTAGCTGTGTTACAAGTGTGATCAGTTTGGAGTTTTGTACTAAGAGTTTTGAAACATTACCACTTGTGAAAATAGTACCAAAGCAAATAAAAAAAAAAAAAAAACTGTATTGGCCAGATGTTATAATGTCCATTTCCCTACTGATAAGTATTGCTTATATCTCTTTGCAGGTCAAATTGCCTTTTTTAGGTTCATCCTTAGAAATAATGAAAATAGCAACAGCAAAGTACTTGTTTCACTTCATTAAGTGCATGTCAAAACCGTAACACAGTTTTTCTGAATTGCTAAAACACTAAACATTATTCTCTGAACCAAATTCTCAGTGGCCTAAACCCATTTCTTGAATCATTTATGCTTTTGGCAAAACCTAAAACAAATTCAAGTTGTTAGACACCATTTGCAAATTGCATTCACTCTGTTTGCAAAACTCTAAACACATTCTCACTCACTAAATCACATTTCTCACTGTGTGTAACCCTTAGTACGATGTACAGTGGATATAAGTCTACACACCCCTGTTAAAATGCCAGGTTCTTGTGATGTAAAAGAATGAGACAAAGATAAAACATGTCAGAACTTTTTCCACTTTTAATGTGACCTATAACGTGAACAATTCAATTTAAAAACAAACTGAAACCTTTGAGGGGGAAAAATAAAAAACTCACAATAACCTGGTTGCATAAGTGTGCACACCCTTAAACTAATACTTTGTTGAAGCACCTTTTGATTTTATTACAGCACTCAGTCTTTTTGGGTAGGAGTCTATTAGCATGGCACATCTTGACGTGGCAATATTTGCCCTCTCTTTGCAAAAGCGCTCCAAATCTGTCAGATTGCGAGGACATCTCCTGTGCACAGCCCTCTTCAGATCACTCCACAGATGTTCAATTGGATTCAGGTCTGAGCTCTGGCTGGGCCATTCCAAAACGTTAATCTTCTTCTGGTGAAGCCATGCTTTTGTGGATTTGGATGTGTGCTTTGGGTCGTTTTCGTGCTAAAAGGTGA
Source organism: Esox masquinongy (assembly GCA_016801175.1). Taxonomy (NCBI): domain Eukaryota; kingdom Metazoa; phylum Chordata; class Actinopteri; order Esociformes; family Esocidae; genus Esox; species Esox masquinongy. The sequence continues at coordinate 45,811 of JACXGI010002332.1, read as the reverse complement.
ACTTCCTCTTCATCTTCAGCTTTCTAACGGACGCCTGAAGGTTTTGTGCCATAATTGCCTGGTATTTGGAACTGTTCATAATTCCCTCCACCCTGACTAAGGCCCCGGTTCCAGCTGAAGAAAAACAGCCCCAAAGCATGATGCTGCCACCACTATGCTTCACTGTGGGTATGGTGTTCTTTGGGTGATGTGCAGTGTCGTTTTTGCGCCAAACATACCTTTTGGAATTATGGCCAAAAAGTTCAACCTTGGTTTCATCAGACCATAACACATTTTCCCACATGCTTTTGGGAGAGTTGATGTTTGTTTTTGCAAACTTCAGCCAGGCTTGGATGTTTTTCTTTGTAAGAAAAGGCTTCCGTCTTGTCACCCTACCCCATAGCCCATTCATATGAAGAATACGGGAGATTGTTGTCACATGTAGCACACAGCCAGTACTTGCCAGAAATTCCTGCAGTTCCTTTAATGTTGCTGTAGGCCTCTTGGAAGCCTCCCTGACCAGGGAGTTTATTATATATATATAATAACTCCCTGGTCAGGTGAGTTTATTATATATATATATATATTATATATATTATATATATATATATATATATATATATATAATAAACTCACAAAGAAATCAAATCTATATATCCATACATCTACAACATCCTATCCTATATGTACAAATATTTATATACACAAACATAAACGAGGGAACTGGACTACTACATATTTTCTAGAGCACACAAAAGACGATGATCTCCTTTGTTTACTATAAACATTAAGGATTGCTTAAAGATATCAAGTTCTTTCTTAAAAATTATCAGCAAGGGTATTGTTTTAAGAAATCTACATTTATGAATGAAAAATGAAGCCAGGCTAATTAGTGTGTTAATTAAGAGATCATTGTCTGTACCAAAAACACCAAATATAATGTTGTCAAGAGAGAACAGAGGTAGCTGTACAAGTTGTTTTTTTAACCACTTATCAACCAGAAGTTACTGGTATGAGTGCATAAGAAGAAAATGTGTTTCCACGTCATGCTCGCAAAAACATCAAACTTCTGACAGATATAGTATCTTTTCAGCTGATCTGGAAAACATTCTTTGCAAATTATGCATCTAATATATTTGTTATTACATCTAACATTTGACAGAAGCATATCCCCTAAGTATAAGGAGGGTAGCCATGTTTTAAAAGTCGAATACTGTAATGCTCCCTTTATCATGGCAACGAGAGCAGGTGGAAGGGCATTTCTAACGGTGTAGTATTGTTTAGAATGACATGGAAACTCATATTTTTGTGTAAAGTTATCATAACCAAGAATGTTACCCTGTTACCCTGTTTTAAGCATTGCATTCATACAATCATTCATACAAGTCAATAGCATTCAGTCCCCAGTCCTCATAGGATTTAATAACATCCCCTTTTCTAATGTAGTGAGTTCCATTTTTCCAAATAAAATAGAAGTTGGTTTGGACTTTTGGTTTGGCTTTTCATGTTTGGACCGAATAGGTAGGGATAGTGCAGGGTAAACTAATCTGGACAAACTTTCAATTTTTGTTAGTAGCACCCTACCAAACAGAACTATCCCTCGGAAGCGAGCTATTCAGAATTTTCTGGACCTTTTTTATATTATTTTCAACATTTAGCAATTCACCTGTATTTCTGTCTTTTGAAACTGTAATCCCTAAGTATTTCACAGAGTCCTTGACTGGAATATAGTGAATTAAAGGGTTGGTTATGTGTAGCCATAAGTACACATTTATTCATAATAAGCTTTAAGCCTGAGGCTCTTGAAAGTATCTATGACTTTAAGTGCAATAGGTATCTGGTCCCAGTTTTTAAGAAATAGAGTTGTGTCATCAGCCAGCTGGCTGATCACTACAGATCTGCCAAAAATCCTTAATTTATCAAAAGATTCATTGTTTTTAACTAAAACAGCTAACATTTCAGTTGCTATAATAAATAAAAGAGGAGAAATTGGGCAACCTCATCTAATACCACGGTTTATGTTAAAACGTGGGGTTGTTCCATGAGGAAGAGAGATCGAACTATTGATATCAGAGTACAACATTTGCATAATCTGAATAAAAGATTGACCAAAACCAAGGTGCAGTAACGTCCTGAAGATAAAGTTGTGTTCTACCATATCAAAGGCTTTGTGGAAATCTAGAAATAATATAAAACCATCATCTTCACATAGGTCCCCATATTCAATAACATCTAACACTAGTCAAATATTCAGACCTATTCTGACCCTAACATCCACCTGTCTACTACTTATTTATTTTTAATTCTTTTGTCATCCTGCAATTCAGTGTTGTTCATACTGTATATATACTGTATATATCATGTACATTACACATGCACTAAAAATTATTTATTCATTCCAGCATTGTTTGCACTCTGCTATATATATAGATCACATCCACTGTCATTATGTAAATAATAATACCTGCACAATAATATTTATTTCCAGCACCCTTTATGCCCTGCTCATTGCACTAATGTCTCATCAGTCTTACTATGTTGTTGTTAGGTTTATTTTGTGTATTTATGTGTACTGTATATTGCAGTCGGTGACTCTTGTTGAGTGCCCTTTAAGTTTTTTTATGTGTAAGCACATCATGAGCCTGTATAATACAGAGTCAAATTCCTCGTATGTGTACACATACCTAGCGAATAAAGCTGATTCTGATTCTGATATTATTGTGAATGGAACGCCCTTTTAGATATCCAGATTGTGTTTTACTGACAATGTCAGTCCTTAATCGGTTTGCATATACTGTATATAGGCAAATAACTTGTAATCATTATTCAGAAGAGTTATAGGTCTTAAAATATCTATATAACGAGAATCTTTGGTTGGTTTCAGTAATAGAATGATTATTCCTTGTTTCATTGTTGGTAGAAGCATACATTTTTCAATGCATTCAACAAAAAAGGAGAATATCAGTTCACATATTTCTTTCCAAGGCCATCTGGGCCTGGTGATTTATTAAGTCTCAGGTTATTGATTGCAGTACCTAATTCCTCTATTTGCAAATCGGCCTCACAACTTCTTTGAATTTGACATCAACTTGAGGGATCTGCTCTTTGATACTGTCAAAGAATAAATCACAATCGTATGGTGAGAAAGAGGACGAGTACACATTTTTGTAAAAATGATGGAGTTCTTGAGCAATCAATTTAGGGTCTTCAGTCTCTGTGTCATTAACATAGAGAGATTTTATAGTGTTTTTAACCTGACGTTGTTTTTCTAGTCTACAAAAATATTATGTATTTTTTCTCCTTGCTCTATCCATCTTCCTCTGGATCGTACCTATGCTCCATTGGCTTTCTCAATGTATATATTATCTAGTTTTGATTGTAATATAAGAATTTGATTCCTATCTTCCTCTGACATAATTTCCTTGTTGCAGCATCTATTGATGTCCGCAATTAGTGAAGCTTCAAATTGTTTCTTTTCATGACCCAACACTTTACTATAGTTTATGTAGAATTCTCGGATTTTGAATTTAGCATATTCCCATTTTTGACCAGAAGAGGGAATTTCCTCATTGTTTTTTGATTCTTCAATTATCTTTCTTATAGCAGAACAGTAATAGTCATTTTTTAGAATATGGGCATTCAGTTTCCAGTATCCTTTGTTAAAGGTGTTACTCGTGGATGTTTTTAAGTGTAATGAAATAACACAATGATCTGTGAGGGGGGCAGCTAAAATAGAAGTTTCGTGTACATTGCAGGGCAGGTTTTTTGTAATGAGCCAATAATCAATTATTGATTTAGCAGATCTGTTCAGTTTGAACCATGAATACTGTCTCCTTTCTGGATTATGAGCCCTCCATATATCAATGAAATTATGGGAGTTACAAAAATTAAACAAATTCTTATTATAATAATGATCAGTATACCTTGAGGGAAACCTATCAATAGCTTTATATGTTAAAATCTCCACCAATAATCACATTATCAGTGGGATATAACATTTTCCAATGTGAGAGCAGGTCTGTAACTTTGGTAAATAATTCCAGTGTTACGTCCCCAGTGCTTTCTGTTGCTCTGTGTTCGTGTGTGTTTGTGCCTTGTTTCTCTGTGTGGTTGTTGCTTCCTGATCGCCGGTTGCAGCTGATGGATGAGATTTTGGGCTGATTGGAGAACTGACTTACGCCCGCTCGTCAGTGGTTGCAGCTGGTTCAGCCTGCATATAAGCCACAGAGTTCTGAAATCTCCCTCTCGCTTGCTGCTGCTGCTGTTGTTTGGTCTGTGTTGCTGTTTGTGAGTTGGGAGAACATTTGTTAATTAGTGCTTTGATTGTGAGATCTGTGTGAGAGCAGTGCATTTGCACTATTATTTGTGTTGTGACTATTATTTGAGTTAAAACCTTTTTCATTTGTTTCCAGGGGGAAGGGGAAAGCCATTGTGCTTTAGACAAGAGGCCCTGGAGCATACACCACCTGTAGCTTTACTCTGTCTAAAAACACTAGGTAAGACCTGGGCGGACCACCCCCTGTATTTTGGTTAGAGCACTGGCGCTAGAGGTGTACCGATAGTGACAGAGCTATAGTGGAGAGTAAAGCCAGTGCGCTATCCAGTAGGAATGTAGGTTATGCACCAAAAACTGTAGCAGCACAAACAAACCTTTGAGCGTCACAAACGGAGCACAAACTATTGAGCCTATTTTGAGGCAGTTTGGATCAGGTTGGGGGGCTAGTGACTCCTAAAATTAAATGTCTAATATAAAACGCTGCATCAGCACAAACAAAACTTTTAGCGGCACAAACCAGGACAAACAAAGCACAAACAAAGGAGACTATTTTGGTTGAATTTGGAGAATGTTGGGGGGCTAAGTGACGTCATCGCCTATAATTAAATTTCTAATATTAAAAACACAGATGAAGCGCAAGCAAGTTTATTTATATAGCACAATTCATACATTGAATTGCTTCTATGTGCTTTACAAAGAAAAAGAAAAAATATAAAAACACAATAGCATAAAAACAAATACTCAAATTAAAACATCAAAACAACATCATAAAAAATAGAATAAGAAAATATAAAAAGAATAAAAACGGGATAAAAACATAAGACGCTATAAAAGCTGTAAGGCTAAACAGTGTGGTTAAGTGCTCAGTCATAGGCACATGAAAAGATAAGTGTTTTTAAACTAGATTTAAAAATTGATACGTTTGGGGCATGTCTAAGATCTTCTGGTAGTTTATTCCAGCTGTGTACAGCGTAACTGCTAAACGCAGCTTCACCATGTTTAGTTTGGGCTCTGGGCTCTACTAGCTGACCTGTGTTCATGGATCTAAGAGCCCTGCTCGGTTTATATTCTTCAAACATATCAGAAATGTATTCGGGTCCTAAACCATTCAGAGATTTATAAACTAAAAGCACCACTTTAAAATCTATTCTGTAACTGACTGGAAGCCAAAGCAAAGATTTAAGAACCGGAGTGATGTGCTCTGTTCTCTTGGTCCTGGTTAACATTCTAGCAGCAGCATTCTGAATGAGCTACAGCTGTTTTACAGTTTTTTTAGGGAGTCTAGTTAAGAGGCCATTACAGTAGTCAACCCTACTAGAGATAAAAGCATGGATGAGCTTCTCTTGGTCTTTTTGGGACACCAAGCCTTTGATTCTGGCTATATTTTTAAGATGATAGAATGTTGTTTTGGTGACCGCTTTGATATGACTGTTAAATGTGAGGTCTGAGTCTATTAGAACACCAAGATTATGCACTTGATCCCTGGTTTTAAGGGCCCGAGATTCCAGCTCTTTACTAATACTTGTTCTTTTATTTTTGTTGCCAAACACAAAGCTCTCTTTTATCTTGGTTTAATTGTAGACAATTTTGGTTTATCCAGGTATGTGCTCTATACAGTGACACATTGAATCTATTGAGCTGTTGTCATACGATTTGAGAGCCATATATATTTGAGTATCATCTGCATAGCTATGGTAGTTAATGTTATTGTTATGTAGAATTTGGCCCAGAGGTAGCATATAGAGAATGAACAGAAGCAGTCTGAGAACTGATCCCTGGGGAACTCCGCATGTCATGGCCACCTTATCAGATTCATGATTACCAATGGTGACAAAGTTACTCTGGCCATCTAGATAAAATCTGAACCAATCAAGGACTGTCCCGGAGAGTCCTACCCAAATTTCCAGCTTATCTATAAGTGTTCTATCATCTACAGTGTCAAATGCTGCACTGAGATGCTAATAGAACCAGAACTGTTATTTAATCAGAATCAGTATTCAGCCGTATATCATTTAAAACATTAATCAGGGCCGTTTCAGTACTGTGGTGAGGTCGGAAGCCTGACTGAAATTTGTCTAAGAGATCGCTTGAGGTCACAAAATTGCTGAGTTAATTGAAGACAACCTTCTCAATGATCTTGGCTATAAAAGGGAGATACAGGTCTATAGTTGTTCATTATAGATGCATCCAGTGTTCTCTTTTTTTTAATAGGGGCTTAATGGCAGCTGTTTTTAGAGACGTTGGGAACATGCCTGATTGCAGAGCTATTAACTATTTGCTGTAGATCCATTGTTATAGAGATAAAAATTGTTTTAAAAGTCTGATGACAGTGTGTCGAGACAACATGTGGAACCTTTAAGATGTCGAACTGTTTCTTCTAGGGATTTTTGATCAATTGTATTAAATTGCAACATAATAACCAAGTTATGTCTTGGTTAAACAAACTTTTAAATTAGGAGACCACTACACCAAACGAAAATTTTAACAGCACAAACGAAGCACAAACGAATGAGCCTATTTTGAGTCAATTTGGAGCATGTTGGGGGGCTGAGTGACGTCATCACCAATAATTAAATGTCTAATATATAAAATTCCGAAGCAGCACAAACGATATCTTTAACAGCACAAACTAAGCACACAAGACAAAAGAACAAACAAGATTATTTTGGTTGATTTTGGAGAATGTTGGGGGGCTGAGTGACCTCAGAATTACCTATAAAATATTATTTAATATCTATAAAATGATAGCAGCACAAACAATTGAGCCTATTTTGCCGAAGTTTTACGTTGGGTGGGGGGCCAACTTCACGCAGGTCGTCAAGAATGGTAGCATTGGAAATCTCTGGGTTCACGCTATCCTCAGGCTTACCTTTCTTGGGATCACGTTCTTTTGTACGAGTGATTTGTGGCGCATTTTTCCTTTTGCTGATGTTGCCGGGTGAAGGAATAGAGTAGTCATCAATTTCCATGTTAGCAACTGTCTTGAGTCTCATACCTAGATAGGCTCCGTTGTTAGCAAACGCTTTTATATTAATTTGTGAGGTATTTTTTGCCAACATAATACTCTTTTTGTTCGTCATGTACTTTATTTTGGGATGTCTAATCCTTTGCTTTACTTTGTAGGGAACAAAGTCGGCTTTAACCTATTTTGTTGAACTTGTCAACGAGCCCTGAAGAACACATGTGCTTAGCTCGCCATTTTGCCAGATTTCCATACTTTATCCTTCTACGTTGCCTATATGCTTCAGCATAGACATCAAGTGTGGCCAATAGCATCCAGTTGCAGCCCCGCAGACTCGGCTAGCTAAAACTCATACTTCCGTTTTGTCACTTCCGTTTCATCATTTCCTGACCCACTCCTCGCAATTTCAAACTGTTGTCACTTGAGTAACCTTAGTGACGTTTGGACAATTCCACCGTTGTTTACCATTTCATAATTTACATATAGCGGCACGATTAGGTCAATTATTATCAAAATTGCGATACTGACGTGCAATTTCCATATCACCAATTTACGAGATTCTCAGCTCTACAAAATGTGAATGAGTTGCGCTTCAAGCCAGGCAACTGGCACGCATCGTTTTTCCGTAATAGTTTTTCTTACAGGTGCTGTAGGTTTTTAGGAGATTACTTAAATACCTGGACAAATTTTTTTTTAAATGCTTGATGGATTTTCAATTTTAGTTTGAGTTAACACTGCAACTACTAGCGAAGACGTATGCTTCAAGCTAACGAGAGGCACCAATATACAGCTCCAGCAAAAATTAAAGAGACCACGTTTTTCTTTCCTTTCCAAAAAAGTCGAAAAGGAAGGTTTTGAGTGAGGAACAGAAGGGTTAAAATTAAGAGACCACTGCAAATTGAACGCTTCTGTTCCTCACTCAAAACTTTCCTTTTCAACTTTTTTGGAAAGGAAAGAAAAAGGTGCAGTGGTCTCTTAATTTTTTCCAGAGCTGTATTGTCCCATACACAATAGCGTGATTATTCTATGTAGGCTATGATCTCTATTTTTAAGTGCGCTTATCTACGCTGTTACCACCCATATGAAAATATCAAATCAACCACAATTGCAATATGTGTCTAAGAAAATGCTATTCAATATTTTATCCAACTCATCCAGCCCAACTTATACATAATACAATTAAAAACAGTACATGTAAAACTTACATCTAAATTATAACAATATGATTTAGAATACATTAGCATAGTTAAATAGTATTATTCAACCCACTAACAATATCTATAAACTCACTTCAGGTAGACATAAAACAGTTTCCTATGTTATGGCTATCCCAACTAAACATTCTGTAATGTTATTGACTATGAATATTACATGTACATTACTAGTATTAGCTTACCAACAGTATATCTGTTGTTTAAGCTAGACACCAAAACAAATTTGTTTCACATGTTTATATCATCCTAACTCAAAACTCTTAAAAGGCCATACCATTTTTTTGTTGCACATCGAGAATCATTATATAATTTGCATAGAGGTGCCAAAATGATCAGAGAAAACAATTTCCCAAACATTCAAGCTCAACACCAAATCAACTCTTAATACTCTTAACTCTTAAAAAAATTTTAAGAGTTAAGAGTAGTAAAATCTTACAAGAGATTTTATCTCAATGAGATAACTTGTATAAATAATCGATAAAAAAGCCTAATACACAGTCCATTCTCCTGCCCTACAACTGACTTTCTGGGCACTGTCCAGGAAATCAGGGGTCCATAAAATATCCCCGGAGAACCCCACGCTTCTCGTTACTGGAGTATCCCACACAGTCTTTAAAAAAAGCACTCTGCAAATGGGACACAAATTTCTTCCCTTACAACCCAGGGCATCTTGTTGAGGTTCACCATACCTAAATCAAGAACAGAGGATTAGAATGAACATGCTTATATTTACAATACTACCCAACACAGCATAATACACATAAACAGGTGAAATGCAGACCGATTACTGTTACATATCAATCAAATGTGATCAAACATATTATAATGCTGTACCTCTGCCGCCCTGAACACGTTTGATAAGTGAATATACTTTCTATTCCTAAATTACATTTAAAATATCAAAAACATTTAATAATGCTTAACAGTATAATATGATAAGTGTTGTTTGGTACCTGAAAGTTGAATTACTTTTCTAACTATTAACACTGGGTCTGAGAGGAGAGAGGTTGTGTACATTCAACAAGACCATTATTTACCCAAGTTTTCAGGGAAACTGAACCAAGCTGACTCATTAACAGTCGATGACTGGATTGAAGTAATGGAGTGTCATATGAATGTTAGGTTAACTGAGAAGGAGAAAGCTAATTGGGTGTACCATCATCTAGAAGGGGCAGCCCGTACTGAAATTAAATACTTACCTCTACAGGAGAGGGAAAGTTGTACAGGGATTTTTAATGTGTTAAGGGAAGATTATGGTTGTCTACATTCCCATATTTCCCTGCAGTGCAGTTTCTTTAATCATAAGCAACAAGAGGGAGAGTCCCTTTTAGATTACTCACATGCCCTTATGGCGATAATGGACAAAGTTACAAAAACCGATAGGCATGCTAGTACTGAATCCCAGAAAGATCTTCATGATCAGTTTTGTGATGGTGTCCTTGACCAAAAACTAGGGGAACGACTGAGAGATAAAGTGAGTTTAAACCCTGGTTGGACTATCCGTGATGTTAGAAGAGAAGCAGCCCAGTGGGCAGCGCAGTGTGGTGGTCGGCTATTTAAGCCTAGATAAGATCACTCGTCCCTGGTGTCTAGTGAAGTTCAGGCCTTGAAAGCTGCGGGGGTGAGCCAATCTGAGTACTCAGAGTTAAAGACACTTTAGGTCTCAACAGAGCCAGTTTGAACTTGTGATGAAGGCTCTGGGGTCCCAAAATATGTCAGTTCACACTCAGCCACCCACCAGGTTTAAAAGAAGCTCAGATGGTAAGCCTATTTGCTTCCGGTGTGGCCAGGTGGGACACATAGTAAGTTACTGTTTGGATTTAGCACGCTCACAAGGAGCTCGAGGAGCAGAACAAGAAGGGATGTCCCGGACAGAACCATTGATAACTGGGCATTCGGAAAACTAGAACCCGCCAGTGCGCAGAGCCACACATTGGTAGGGGAGTCGCCAGACTCAGATGAAAGTAATGTATCCAAGCTTGTGGGGAATTGTCCAGTGATCGAGGTGATGATGGGGGAGTGCTAGTACAGTCATTACTAGATACAGGGTCTATGGTAACCACCATTACTGAGAGTTGTTTTCGTGAACATTTTGCCCACCTTAAAAATAGTAATCTTCAGGATTGTGGGTGGTTGGGACTGAAGGCAGCCAATGGTCTAGAGATCCCATATCTAGGTTATATTGAACTAGACATTACCATCTAGGGAAAGTGTATGCCGCGTAGGGGTGTCCTGGTGGTGCGTGACCCCCTAGATCGAGACATGAGATGCAAGAAAAAGGAGACACCAGGGGTATTGGGGATGAACGTGATTAATGGTTTCTATTGTGAACTGTTTGAACAGTATGGACCAGACCTGTTTGAGGACCCACCAGTGCAATCCGCTATCCCTGGGTGGAGACGAGCCCTCAGACATTGCCAGATGGCTGAAGCTGTAGCCTTTCCATCTGAGGCCCACAGGTTAGAGTGCATGGCAGGACCGCATTCTGTGTTACCGCTGGCGCAGTGATATTTGTTCCAGTTACGTGTCCCAAAGTATCTGGACAAGAGCTAATGGAATTTTTGGTTGAGCCACTGGGGCCAGAGGGGGGAATTCTACCTGAGGGGTTGTCTGTCTCCCCATCCCTGGTGATAGCGGAAAGAGGGCTCGCATATGTTCTAGTCACTAATGTTGGCTATTCGGATGTGTGGTTGACCCCTCACAGATTTCTGTCTACTGTACAAGCAGTCGAAGTATTAGTTAACAATGACCCTCACATAGATTTCCAGGTAGATGGTAGTGCCCAGGAGTATCTCGTCAATATGTGAAGACTGAGCCACTAGAGAAAGAGGGGACGAGTGACGATGAGGAGCATGTGAGAAAAGTTTCATGTGGGCAGGGGGAGATTTCTGCTTTTCCTGGATGTTCGCAGGCTGACCTGATCATACTGCAGAAACAGGACCCAGTCATCGGACCGTTTCTGACGCATTTGGAGAAGGCTACAGCTCCAGGACCGATGGAAAGCGGGGATTACCTGCAGGCACAAAGGAACTGGTGCGTCAGTGGGAGCGGTTGGAGAAGAGGGAGGCTGTTCTGTACCGGCGAGTTTATGCCCCGGATGGAGGTAAGGAGATGCATCAGCTGGTGCTGCCACAGTGTTTCCAGAAAAGGATCTTGGTTAGTCTGCATGACAACCATGGGCACCAAGGGGTGGAGCGCACCTTACAACTTCTACGGTCTCAATGCTACTGGCCAGGCATGTCCATGGACGTGGAGATGGTGTCGAGAATGTAAGCGGTGTGTCTTAGCTAAAGTGGGTCAACCGAAAGTCAAACCCTTTATGGGGAGCCTTCAGGCCTCTTGTCCACATGAAGTTCTCGCTATAGATTTCACTGTGTTAGAGCCAGCTAGTGATGGGAGAGAGAACGTTCTTGTTATAACTGATGTATTTTCAAAGTACACGTAGGCGATTCCAACCAGGGATCAGCGGGCCAGCACTGTGGCAGACATCTTGGTGAAGCACTTTTGTTTGGGCCCCCTAGACGAGAAGTCTAGTCGGATTCATTCAGATCAGGGCAGAAACTTTGAGAGTAACCTGATTAAACAACTCTGTCAGCTGTATAACATACAGAAAAGTCGTACTACCCCTTATCGTCCTCAGGGCAACGGGCAGTGTGTGTGCTTCAACAGGACCCTCCACGACCTGTTGCGCACGTTGCCCCTAGACGAGAAGAGGCGTTGGCCACGTCATCTCCACCAGGTAACCTATGCATATAACACCACAGTTCATCAGTCCACAGGTATGACCCACTACTATCTGATGTTTGGGTGAGAACCCCGGCTGCCAGTTGCCGGTTGACTTTTTGCTAGGCAGGAGCACCAAAAGTGCCTGAATGAGGCATATTAACCATGTGCAGCAGCTACTAACTGCAAGGAGGAACCTCCGCTATCATCGGTATCAAAGTCAGGTGAGCGCTCCGCCACTGCAGGACGGAGAAATGGTTTATACCAGAAATCATTCAGTCCGAGGACAGAATAAGATCCAGGAAAACTGGGACCATATGCCCTATCGGGTTGTACGATGCCCAGAGGGCCAGGGAGTGGTGTATGGCATTGCCCCATTAGGACAAGAAGGGCCGATCCGGCAGGTGCACTGAACGGAACTGAGGAGTATCCCAGCAGGTGTCCAACAGGAGGAAGGGCGCCAGAGTAGTGAACCAATAGAGGGGGTGAGTGAAGAAGATATTGATGGATGTGACTTTGAGCCTACAAGAGTCTTGGTTTTCAAGCGTCTGGATGAGGTCCCAGTTCCGGCCGTCCCCGGTCAAAGAAACCCTGCACCAGGAGGGGAGGTAGGCGTTGCTATTGAGGGGGAAGATGTGGTGGACAATGAGGAAGGGGAAGATCCAGGGATTGAAGGACCTCGATGATCGACTAGAGGGAACGCGGGGCAACATTCTAATCCTCACCATTTACCTAGAGCCGTGCGGATGGATGGGGAAGCACTGGACTGAAAGGCTGAGTAAGGGGAGGTGTATCTTTATTACTGCAGATTGCTTCATGGTACATCGTCGGGGCGTCAATGCAGTTTAGAGAGAGGAATGTAGCCAGTCGCACCTAGCGGTTGCTGCGAGACAGTTTCCCCATCATATAAAAGGAGGGGGGTAACTAGGTTTCGGTAGAGCGCTTGTTTCCGTGCGGAGAGAACAGAGCGGTGCACAGTTCCTTGTTGGGTAGAGAACTGGCGAATGTTTGGTAAGCTGATGTTTGGTTACTGTTGATAATTATGTTGATTGTTAACAGAGTTTGTAACGGACAAATGTTTGTAGCGTTGCCAGTGTTAGAGCGACGGGGCTGGGAATGATGGTTGGTCGAGGAAGCTGGGAACGAGTATAGTTCACCAGGGAAGGTCAAGGTATGTCATTTTTTAACTGTGTTTTAAATAAAGTTGGTTTTAACATATAAGGTTTTAAAGTATGTTGTTGTTTTGCAGCGAATGAAGAGACGCCATCACTGCTCTCACTATAGGATTAATTTTCCCTTGCACATATTTGATGTAATTTTGGTTTATTTTTCTGTCTAGTCCACCCGGGCAGTTGTGCGGTAATATAGGCAAAACATCTGGGGGTGCCTTGGCGGGTGGACTAGTTTCTTTTCTTATTTATGTTAAATGTTTGTTGGTTTGTTTTTGTAGTTTGTTTGTCACCACTTTCCCAGATGCAGTCAATCAGGGGGAAGCCCGGGGGGAGGGAACGCATTGGGTGGATAGCAGAGGCGAGTCGTAGGTATTCTCCCATGTTCATCTAAATGTGTTGTTTTCCAAGAAATGTGTGCTTATTACTAATATCCTACTTATCACGGGTGTGTTATATTTTCACCAGTGTGATACTAAGTGTGCTCAGATTGCAGAGGTCACTGTTTATCTCGCCCTGCTACTATTCTGGTGTGTTACTCTTAGGTGCAACTTAAGTCAGGCATTACATGAATTGTGGGGGGGTGGAGTGTGCTTTTATAGTGAATAAACTTTGGCACTTTGGAAACCTTGTGTATGTCATACATTTGACAAACTAGTTCATATTGTCCCGAGGATCTCTCCTTGTGGGAAGAAAAAGAGGCTTGGGGCAGGTTACATAAATAACGTGTCGCTACAGTACTATAGGTAGCTACAGTAGCTAGCTACCGTATACAGTATAGCTACAGCAGCAAACTTGAAACAATGGCCAGTTTTACAAGTGACCTGACACAGTACCTTGAAAACAAAGTGCTACTAATTAGCTAGCAATTTCGACAGCTAGTCATCATTCAAATACATGCACATTTTCTATCTATTATCTACAGTTTAATAATTTTCTTACCGGTGTCATCTGCGAGGTTTCTGCATAAATGGAAATTAAATGACGAAACCGAAGTGACGAAACGGAAGTATGAGTTTTAGCCAGCCGAGTCTGCTGCGGGGCTATAGCTGGATGTCTCTGTGTGGCACCTATTACGCACAACCTGAAGGACCGGTCCTGGTTTGGATGGCCAGTTTCTTCCTCCTATGACGACAAATGGATTTGAAACAAGCTAGGTTGAGAGCACGAGCCACACTTTACAGCAATTGTTGAAATATCACGGTCGGGCGCACAAACAGGACACACCAACTAAGCCCCCTCCCCAACCAAATCTTTAACCAAACTGACTATTGCGCAAGACGCACAGTCAGTCGGTGCTAACGAAACTACACTCCGCATTTAATGTTCAAATGGCTACTCCTAAGTGGAAAAGCAACGCAGGAGACCAATTTGGACTAGATTTTTGGAAGAAATCGTGGACTGTGAATCAAGCCACTTGGTTTGAAAATAAGATAGATTACCCAAGATTTACAATATATTAGCAGTTGCGTATTAGGCTGTCATATGGTTTCTGAGCGTCTTACTGCCTATCGGGTCACATGCCAGTATAGATTTCAGTTCATGTCTTTATATGTAACCAGTTGTCTATATGATTTGGCTGTGACATGTTGTGGATGTTTGTTACGACCTATTCATCCCCATATTTCTCCCTGAATTCCCAAGTGATTCAGGGGGTCTCTCTGGCACTTGACCCCCCACCCTAATGTGACGTCATCACCTGGCTGGCCATTTCAGTGCTTTCCCAGAAGTCGATGTCTCACCCTTCTTTCTCCTATTCCCTTCTACTCTTCCTTTCTACTACTGCCAACTCTTTGCTTACCACTGAGAAAAGACAGTACAGAATGCCCCGGCTGTGGGACTTGAAATCATCAGAACAATCTAAATAGTGTAAATGTAAATGGTGTGTAAATAGTTTCCACTGTGTGTTGACTGTGGTTTTTGCACGTTAGATCAGTGTTGGCTGCTAACTCGGCCCTTATTGTAAAAAGTTTGTGTAAGGAGGCATTGGATCCACGCTCCTGTTAGTACCTTTATGTAGGGAAGCTAATTTTCCATTATGTATGACATTCCTGGGAGTGCGTAAGCCTTTTCACCTTTGCATTGTTGTATGTTTTGTGTAGGTATGAACTGTAAAATTCATGTGTCCAAATTTTAAAGGACACTTTGGCCTAGCTTTACAAGGGTATTAGGTCCCAGAATTTTGCATCAAAGAGCCTGAAATTTTACCCAGACTCAGCTGCCATCTAGAAGATCTAGTGGAAGTGTGTCCAGCTTCCTACTCCATGTTTGGCATTCCCCACTGCACTTGAAACATGATTTTGGTTTGTTTTATCTTCTGCCAAATCTATTATATTTTCCTGCATTAATTTATAATTCCTACAAAGTACAGTGTGTCTCCTTTCAAATGGAACCAAACATATGTTTCTACTATATTAAGGTCATGAGCTACAAGCATTTAGATTTGGGTACAATTTTAGGTGGAAATTTATTGCCTGATTTATAACAGGTTAACAACAACAAAAAACACAGCATGTCCTTTTAGCAAAGCCACTTTCAGTACTCTTCTGCCTGGGGTTCCATCTTGTAGCCATTCTCGTTGGAGACGTAGCCCTCCCCCGACTGCACCGACTCCTGATCCATCATCATCCCATCCTGGCTGTTCTCTTCAGGCTGGGGCGGTGCTTCACCCTCCTCCCCATTCCCTGTGTCGTCGTGCTCGGCTGAGGGGGGCAGGAGAGGGCCATGACGGTCCTCCCGACGGTCCCCACCTCCCCGCTCCCTGTCACCACGGTCTCGCTTGTGCTCCCTGTCTTTTTCCCTGTCCCCCCTGCGCCTCTCCCTGTCACGATCGCGGTCCTTGTCCCGGTGGCTGCGTCTGCGGTCGCGATCCCTCTCCCTGTCTCGGTCCCGCTCCCTCCCGCCGCGCTCCTCCCCCAGCTCTCCCCCTTCCTCACCACCACTAGGCTCCTCGGGCATCCTCTCTCCTCCCTCTCCGATCGTTCCATCGCCTGTGCCCATGCTGTCATCCCCCTCCCCACCTTTTCCCCTCTCCCGGTCTCTCTTACGCTCACGGCTGCGGCTCCTCCTCTTCCGTTCACCCCGGTCTCGGCTCCGCTCCCTGCTGCGACTGTCTGGCCCTCCCCCCCCCCGTTCCCTCTCTCTGTCACGCCGCCTCCCGCCCCCTACGGCCTCCTCCCCAGGGCCCGCTGCTCCCAAGCTCCTGTCGCCCCTTTCCCTGTCCCTGGAACGGGAACCGCGCCTGCGTCGTTCTCGAGAGCGCGACCTACGCCTTTCGCCACCTCGTTCTTTCTCCCCGCCACGCTCACGGCTGCGCTCTCTGCGCTCCCCTCGAGGCTCTGGTCCACGGTCACGCTCTCGATCCCTGAAGTAATGGATAAAAAAAGGTCAACTTTGTTTTAAATTCTTGTATCGTTTTCAGTGTTCAAGAAAAAATGTAAAACAGGCAACTGATAGACCCCTACCAAAAACATTATCAGTAAAACCACAAAAAATCTGATCCCAAATTCCAAAATACCAGCAAATAGTCATTGAACTCCATTACTACTTACCAAATATCTGGTAACAAAAACAGTACATTATCGTTTTGGCCCTCTGAAACCAGTGTGTGATTGTTACTCACCCTCCAATTGGGGCATGGTCGTCATAACGTGAGGCGTCATCTCTCCCAGAGTGTTTGATGTTGACATCAGCCCCGCCTCTCCTCGTCCCACCAAGACCACCACCTGGTTGTGGACAGAAAAACAAGCTAATTATGATGCATTCATTTCCCGTCTAATGACCTTGTGATAAAATAATCGAAAGGGGGGCCAACGTCAACCTTGAGAATGTTTGTATTGTAAAGATGTCCGGCATGGTGGGTCAGACAGCCGACCGTGACATGCAGTATCTCACCTAGCCTCCGGGGGTGCCATCCCTTCACGGTGCGGCCTCGCTCCACGTCAACCAGCACTCTCCTCCCATCAATCTTCTTCCCGTCTGCGTGCTTGTAGGCGGCTAAAGGGGAAGGGGGTCCATGTAGAAGAAAAATGGAGACGTGTTACGCTGGGAGCTCTGGTCTAAAGGCATAAGGATAACAGAGTTCAGGAAGATACTGACCAGGAGCAGGTGAGGTAGTGTGGAGCTGCTCTGGGCAGAAAGACACTGTAGTAGCAGACCTCCACCCCAGGCCCGGGGTCACTAGCGCATTACTAGCAGCATTTACCTGACCACTCTATAATTTCACATATGGATGTTGTGCAAGCACTTTGAACTTTGAAAATTGTTGATACTCTCGGCCATGGCATGTCCCCAGGCTGCAGTAATGCAATTGCATTGTAAAGCAGTGCTTTAAGACAGCTTGCACCATTCAGTGGGCACACTCGAATGCAAAGGTGCACTCCAGTCACATGGCCATCCCATCGAAATTGCCAGGCTGCATCAAAAACACTCAGTTGATCCCACCTTGTTTAAGTGAACCAGTCACAACTATTAATCAGAAGTGAAATGAGATTCAGGTGCTCAGCAGAGGGGGATTCACCGCAGTTTTAATACTCCACAAATTAAATTTCACCTAGTATGTCAGTTTAATGACTGGTGGGCCTTTCCAGGTGAAATAATTCAGATGTGACCAGATTGTGCCTTTACATAAAACACCAAATTACTTTAAATATATTTCTTAAAACTGCAATAGAAATAATGAGGCTCTCAACTTGGTATTGAGCATATTCTATAATAAAACACCTGAGATAAAGTATAAGCAAACACTGAACGTAATTACTGAGTGTGTGGTTTCTCGTGGACAAGCAGAAATGCTCAGACAAATTCCAGCTGAACGCAGAGCTATAAAAAACATTTGGAAGAATTAACAATGCAAAAACCTTAGGCCAAACAGTGGAAAAACCACAGTACTGTTGAGTAGGGTCAACCTCCTGGTGCAGTGTTACTTTTACCTAGAAGCATTTAAGTTCTATTTGTGACCTATTAAGGACTTAGTCATGACCTGGTAAAGTCATAAGGGCAAAAATTATAGAAATTACACTAACACAATGTAGTATATCATACCAAAATAATTTGTCAAAGCTTGTTTAGGTAGCAGCAAACATTTTTAGTTTCGCCCTATTATTCTAAGCTGCTCATGATTTTAAAATCACTGCAACTAACTCTTATGGATTCTGAATAAAATACTTTAAAGCAAAAGTGGTCAAATAAAACACATCGTACAGATAGGAAATACAGCACCCTTAGCGGATATCAGTATGACTAGGAATGGTCAAAGAGGTCAACAGCATGTTGATTGGAAGTACATTAGCCGGTTCAGAAGAAAATGCTTGTGCACTTAAATTCTGATGACAATTAATACTATGGTAAAATGCACACATTTCTCATCCATTTGGGAAATATTTTTTTTTACATGTTCAAACATGCAATTGCAAATCTACAAACCTCTTACCCAAAAGTACAGTGAATAGGGGTCACCCTCATGGGTCACACACCCACCTCACTTACCACAGCACACATCAAAACACTTCAATTCTGCTTGGCGGATTTCTACCAGTGACACAAACCACTGCCGGATACTGCACTGCATAGTCGATGCCTTAGGCACCTCCTGTGACACCAGTCGTCGCCAGCGCTAACAGACCCCCTCCCCCGGTCCAACAGTGAAATAACACCAGTGACACATGGGTTTCAGAGTTTCTATGCATTTACTGTTATTTCCAGAACACACAGCCTTGTATATCAATGCTGCCCTTTAACATCAGCATATCTTACTCAATATTGAGGCTATGGTGAAAATTAGGTTGACTTACATACAACCTCTAACCTTGTAATACTGGGGGAGATGTAAGCAAGGGCGGGAGGTCATGAGAAAAATGTGTCATGCATAAATTGTGACCATGCTGACATATTAGTTGGGGCTTTGTGGGGCTGCTGTGCTTGCTTCAACTATCTTACCACCGCATGGACACAAGCGGACTCAGAACCTTCCGGAGCATAGGGCTTCCAGTAGCCTGTCAACACGGTAGTCTCTTGCTTCTGCCCGATTTAACACCACGCGCTCTGCTGCTTCCGAGTCAAACTCGGAACACACAGATAAATACTCCCTTGGCCCAGACAGTCTTGGGATCAGTCCCTTATGACCGAAGAATTCGGCGTGATCCATGATGACCCATCCTGGCCGCTACACTGGTTCTGCTGTGGTTGACGATCCAATAGGAAACAGCACAGAGGACCCTTTCGATATTTACAGCCAAATCATAGGGCCTTACCAGAACCCCTTTCTTGCAGAGCCAATCAGAGGGCCTTACCAGAACCCCCTGCTACTTGATCACAGGAAATTCACTTTACTTTCACAAGAACCTATACTACCAGGGGGCCTTACCACAACCCCATCCACTCTGGATTTACAGACAGACTGCACTATCCATTAACAGAATGAGGGCCTTACCCAAACCGCTCACAAACCTAACAAATGCAGGTTTGTCTTACCACAAACCATAACCTTCTCAGCCAATCAGAGATAAGTCCTCAAGGGAAGGGTGGGGGGTTGCCTTACCTCAACCCCAAAAACAGATCCAACACAAGACCTATATACAATCTTACTATAAAACCACACGTTGCATAAAAGATGCAAGAAAAAAAAAAGGTTTGGAAAAATAGTGTGGACTAGAATAATTGTAGGCTAGTTCTGGTGGTGACATGTTTCCTGGATCTTTCAGCATTATACACCTGATGGTTGCCATCAGCTGTGGTATGTGGGTGAGATGACTTCCATGTCAATGCGCCTACGCTCCTCGTAATTCTACAGTTGGGGCAAGGCTAAGTATGTGCAGAAGTATGTGCCTCGCTGTATATAAGTGTTTCGAGTCCCCTCATAAGCCTATTCAATTAAAGCCAGCTCGACACACACGGAAGGCCCTTCATTCGTTTGTCTTAGGCGTGTGGGCTTTGACGCAATATTATGTAAGTCCTTTTCCCAATGCCTATGAATGATTCGACTTTATCAAATGCTACCCATTGTCGCACAAAAAAAACTGAATAATAAGCAATAAGGCCTTTGTATAAGTGCTTGTGCTAAAAATGTGAAACATCAGAAGTGGCTTTAAGACAACAGGCAAACTCATCGGGCACCCGTTACCTAACCCAATGCCTGGGGGTGCGTTCAATGGTCAAAGCACCAGCACTGACTTACCAAGGGCAATATCGTTCAGGCAAGCTGATAAAGTGCTTTGCCCACTGAACGTAGCTCCTCGTCCCTAATATAAGGATGGAGGGTGAAAAGAAATCTTACCCATCATACAAACCCATTATACCAACCATACACTGAGCTGTGGTAGTAGGGTGTAGATGTATCAAAACCCATCATCATCATCATCATCATCATCTGCAAGCCAGCTCTGGCCAATAGCCATCACAGATAGGCGGCTGCAGTGGCAACGAGAACAACAGACAGTTAATACACTGCATGGCCGGCATGAGACATCCCCCTGAACAAGTCAAACCTCACCTGAGTCGCGTCATACCCTGCGGGGGGGCAGCCCTGGTCCCGGGGGGACCTCCGCTCCCTGCCTGTTCTTTGTGCACTACGGAGTGTTCTGGCGATGAATCAGCGGCCGTGTTCCAGGACCGCCACGTCACTGTCACACTGTGGAACTACTCCCCTCATTATGGCTCTCAAAATTGTTTTGTTTATGTTTGAACAAATCATATCTTTGCTACACGGACTGATGAGTCACCTCTTTACGCCAATCAGCATTTAGGGCTCCAACAGTCTCAAATGAGGCTGGCTAATATGTAAAACCCTTTAGGCACCGATTTGGCAGATCACCGCAAAGTATTTTCTGGTGACACGGCCAGTTTAAAATGAGCAATCTCAGCAATCAACTGATTCACAACTGGAACACCCCGAGTTCACCAAATCATTTATTTGAATGAAATTGATGGGAAAATATAAGCGGGGACAGTTGCTCCCCAAGACCAGGGCTGAGCACCACCGATATGGGCTACAAGAAATTTCCTAGGGTCACAGAGATTTGAGATATACCAGGTTAGGATGTACTAGCCTTTCAATGACCTGTAGCTTACCATTGGCGCTCCAACCAGGAAACCCACCTGTTCCACAGAGGACTTTAAACTTCTAACAATTAGAAGGGCTAACCTACAGCAGGCATAGGCACTCAAGGTGACCCAAAGAACAAGGGTGTCCAATTTTCCCTCCCCCGTCCCTTTGAATGGCACTTCCAAGTTGAAGTTACATAGCTCAACTAACTGCCCTCACTCAGAAAAGTACTGAAACCCTTTCACAGCCTTTAGCTGATCATGCGCCACAAACAAGACATCGCACAGACCTCACAGATTTTAGCTTCACTAAGACTTCCCTGATGACATTCTAGATGCACAGGTTATGAAGATAAAAAAGATGGATGGATTGGTGACCCTTCAGATTTGTGGCTGTTTGAGAACCACTTGTTCGCTGGTTCTTTGACACTTGTCATACCATTGGGTCAATCCGAAACATACGGCGCTGGCTTGGACACTTCCCTGTGGCCACATCCACTCCGGGGGGATTTGGAGAAAATGTTGTGGCTGCATAATCAGACCAGCGCTGTACAGTTCGGTGTGGCTCAGCAGTGAGAACATTTGTTTTAGGCAGATATTAATAGTGGGCATAAGAAAATTGCTAAAAGTTCAACTATTTCCAATCAGGCCCAAAAATGGGCCAAGAACAGCATAAGCTGCTAGTGTAGTACAAACAAAAAAGTCATAAGAGCCTGATCAGGTTGAGTATGTGGTGGTGTTAATTAACAGTCAGCACCAGAGAGCTGAGCTCACGGTAAAACTTGTTACTACAACTACAATGTTATAGTGAAAAGCAAAAAATTTGCTAATTCACAAAATGAGTTTCTGCTGCCTTTTCTTGCTTGAGTGGACATTATACCAGTCCATTAAATGAACACATTTTCACCTAAGTAACCTTCCAGGATTCAGACTCCCATTCGACGAGGAGGATTGGAGAAAAAAGGGACTCATGGTACTTACAGTGCATGTCCCTCTCGTGCTCGTACTCGATGAAGGCGTAGCCTCTGGGTTTCCCCGATCGCTTATTGTAGACGATGTAGATCTGTGACAGGAGACGAGTGAGCAGGGATAAGACTTCACTTAACATTAGCTGACAAAACTTAACTGCTGAAATACGCGGTAGCGGGAAAAAGGCAGCAATAGACATTTTTGGCTTTGAGCTGGAAGAACAATTAAGGCAAGACTGAACAAATCAACTGGCTCAGTCGGTTAAGCTCCGTGGTAGATTTAATGGTATTAGTAGTAAGTGGTAATAAGAGACAGATGAGTTTAACTACTGGGTAAAAGGAAATATCAGTGTCCCTCCAGGAACAGCTGAATAGCCCTGCCCTACAGAATACACAAAAATGAAATGTGTTTGTGACAGAACTTGGTTGATACAAAAACCTACCCGTTTGATGGGTCCATACACCTCAAACTCACGACGAAGCTTGGATTCCGTCGTGTCATAGTTCTGCGGCAAAGAAAAAACGTTAACAGTTAACCCTTTATTTTGATTTAATGACAGCTTAGTCTTAGATTGGTCTTTGTAAATATTGTTTATTGGTTACCATAAGAAAACAGGTTTATCAGTAGGGCCCTAGGGAGTCCAAGTTGCAAAGTTCACAGAAGGATTCAGACAAACATTTTATAACTTTGTTGTATTATGTCATCCATGATTGTTTCATTTACTTTTCACAGAAATATAATCCTAAAAATAATAATAACAACAACCATTGCATTTCACCTACTCTAAAAATTTGCAAATCTGGAAGAACGTTGGGCTCGCAGTGTGTGCATGTTGTTCCCTATAGCTAAATGTCGAGACGTCCGCACAAAACAAAAAAGCCAATAGAGCAGAAGCAGAGCAATATTTCTAGATATCAACGTTCTGTGGTAAAAACAAACCGCTGTAGTGACCACCTCACATCAAAAATAACCTACCCGAAAAAAAACAAGGAAATGAAAGCATCCGCACATTTTCAAACAACAATGCCAAGGAATATAACACTTGCAGTGATACTTGCTTCAATATAACAGCAAGGCAAAGCAGGAAGTCGTAGATTTTGTTGCGGTGTGCGCAGGTGCTGAAACAGCCTAACAAAAACATTTGTGCATTTTAACAATAGAAGGGAGCATGCGGCCAAAAACCAAGAGTTCATTCCGACAGGTCTACAGTCCTAGTAGAGACGTGATGTTTGACCCATGACCCACAGCGCTTGGGGTCTTTTCCACAGTGCATATAGGGTCAGAAAAAGTTTGGTAAAAGGCAAGTTTGCTGGCAGGTTGAGTGGTGAATTAAATTCCTATGCCTAACCATTTTTTGTAATGATCTGTCACTAGAATTAGTGGCTCAGAAGTATACTACATTTCACTGCACATACCTCTATCATTCAGTGTGAAGCACTTATCTACACTAGTGGTTATCAATCAGGGGGACTAGGACCACTAGGGTTATTCTACCTACAGAAGACTCAAGACCATCGGCTCACTAACAAAAGGGGGACTTCGGGAGTTCTCCAGACAGTCAATTTCAGTTGGTGGTAGAATTGAAAAAGGTTAGGAAACACTGATTAAAACAATGCTACTTCTTCCGGTCTAACTTCTCCTGACAACACTTGGTTCTCCATCTTCTCGCAGCATAGGACCATTTCTCCCCACCCCAAAATAATGTGTGATCTACAGTCAGTTATTCTACTAGACTAGGTAGACTTTTTCAGAGAATATTTTTAAGTCTGTCTACATGTAATTTATTTTGCCAGAGACTATTCTATTGTTAAAAATGTACACAGTGAGCTAAGCCAGTACTTCCCATGTAAATGTTATTTCTCTCAGACATGTTTGCATAGCAATTAAGATTACATGAACACTATATTGAAGCGCATTTTGTGACACGTTAGTCTACGTGTTGGGAGAGAATTGTTTTGCTCATCTCAAAAGGAGAATGCAGTCTACAGGGCAATGATTTGTAAACAGCGTGTTGGAGTAGCATTTTCTATATCTGGGCATTCAGGGTCAGGTGTTTTATAGAGCCCTATATCAGTAGCGCAGTGGGAATGGCAGAGAATAAGCCTGTATAAAACACTTACCACACGGGCTACAAACAGGGTCTTAAAGGCATCCCCTTGAGCATTAGGATCATTGTGCGGATCCCCTGGAGAAAAATAGAATATGTCAAAGATACATCCTCTTCTACAGCATTCAATGGATTTTGCTCTTTTCAGTCAACTTACAGAGCTTCAGTTCTGTCTCCACTACAGTTTGCCTCCTCTCGATCTTTTCTCTCCTCTGTAAAACACAGAACAGGTTTAGCTATGCCCCTCCGGACTCAAACCCAAAATAACAACAGCGATTCCACATTTAAACATGTAATCTTAAGTTGCCTCAATACCAAAGACTAACAAAAGAATCCATCGGACAGTTTTTATACAGCCATTACAAACCTCTACTTACTTCAGACACTTAATTATGCTCTAACTTTACATTTAAGTTGTCGCACAGCGGCATCAACCTGGCGACACCATGCCATAGGGCATATGGAAACAGCAGTATAGCTTAGCCCAGTATTGTAAAGGGTTTACCAAACCCACTTAGACAGCATTGCATTTTGGGGACTTTTATTTTTCAACACAGTGGGGAAATTAAATGGCAAAAGTTACTTTGGTAAATGTTTATTCAGGAAAAGGGGCCAAATTAAAGGCTAATTTCACTACAGTGAAAACAGATATTTTGTCCCATGTTTGAGAGATTTCATACAAATTGATGGGAACAATGCTTGCAAGTGCTTTTATCTGTCTTTAAACCGCTCAAACATATTCAACTATAGCTGGTGTCCTGAACATTTAGAAAAACAAACATTGGCATCCTTCATAGAACAAATGACCAGATTTTGTGGAAGTGAATTTACTTGAATGAAAATATCATTAGAAAGTTTTTACCAGTAATTGTGTGCTCATGTTGGTGTTTGCGTCAACTTTATTACTAGCTGAAACACCACGAAGGAAGCCTACTCAGTATGCACAACACAGGGTTCACACTACAGTTGCCTATATGTAATCAGCAAAGCAAACTGGGGGGAACATTAATTTGTTTCTCAAAAGGAAATTATAATTCGAAACAGTTATTTGTACTGGGATTACAACCCTAAACAGTTTTGGTAAAAATGAATGTACTCCTTACATCCTAAGCTCTACCTAGTTACCCAAAGTTGTGGCTAAGCATTACAATCACTATACAGTAAAAAAAAAAAAAAAATAAGGCTTAACAACAAACTGGTGCTTACACAGCCAAATAGTCTTTAGAGCCAAGTCTACAGCAACTTCCAACAGGCAGTGTTCCATAGATATTAAAAACACTAAAAACAAGTGCCCTCCACTACAAAGTCTTACCTTTCTCTCCAACCTTTCATCACGCGTCTCTGCCCTAGTAGGTGGAGGGGCATCTCTGGGGTCCTATAGAAACATTAAGTTCAAAAGTTAGACTATTAAAAGGAAGTCCTAAGGGAATGAGATTATAAAAACTGATCCATTAAATAGCCATTATTAATTTCTGTCACGGAATTCAGTAATTGTTCAAGCCATGGTTGTTTTGTCTTGCCTCAAAGTGCCTGATGAATGGAGCAATGCCACAGTATGGCTGGTTGTGATGTTTCTCATGGGGCAGCTTTTCCAACTGTGGCAGAAATGGTATGGGGTCCCTTGGCGCAAACAAGGCCAGGAGATTGGGTGGTAAAAACTGGGTCATCTTTCACCTGGAACGGAAAAATTATGTTTTTACTTTAAACAATGAAATTATCATTTTAACTGGCGTATCAGGAAATACAGGAATAAAATTGAATAAACACAGTTATGCTTTAGTGTTGCCATTAAGCATTGTCGTTGGAGCCACAAGGCTTGGAAGACCATCGTGAGATAAACATGTGAAGCCGTAATATAATTATTATGCCTTATGATAACTAAAATACTTCCATGAAGGCATGGTTAGTTAAAAAAAGGCATAAACTTACTGTTTGAAACAGAAAAGATCAGTCAGTGAATGTTGACAAACAATGCGCCCCGAGCTTTCGACGAAGGCGTCAAGGAAAATAAAGCAAGGCCCGAAAAGGAAAGTCTTACTAAAGAAGTCAAAATGGGACCCCATGCGCTATGCGCTTTAAATGCTAAACATTTAAAGGTGAATGCATGAAATAGTGGATCATTTCTGATTGTACTTTATGGGTAAGTATTTCCAGTGGATCCAGCAGTAATTCAGTGGGCTAGTTTAGAGTAGCTAAGGCATAACGCGTTTCGTAACAGTAAACGCAGTCCAGAAAGAAACAATGCACTGTCCATAAATCAACCTGGCTAACTAGATAATCATACAAAACGAATTTTGCAGCAAGGAGAGACAAAAAGTCAAATAAGTTGCAATTATGGTATCTATATTGTAACTCTCCAGTTTAGCTAGTTAACCACCATCTAGAGTAGGCCTCGTGCCTAAACACAATCACACTAAGCGACAACGTTAGTTAATTTCTAGAACACTCACCTCAATTCATTCAACACTTTTTCAACTCCGTGAGCCCGAAGCAGGCAACGTAGAATCTGAATGTGCCCTCGTTTATTTAAAATGTTCTCCTTCAGATTAATGCACTTGTAGCGATACTCGCTTCAGCGTGGTTGGGTAACTAGCTAGCTTCTTGTCTGAAAGAAAAAAAGATTCGTCCTGAAAACTTAAAATGGCGGGACGCAGTAAAGTGAAGAAATTGTCGCGACATTTGAGCTGATATTTCACGACACTTCGACCACATCCACGGGATTAATCGAGTATCAAATCGCATACTACGTGTACGTACTTCGCGTAGAAGTACGTACTTCGCGGATGATGGTGAAGTACGTATTGTCTATTATATAGTAAGCCAGTTTGCCAGTGTTGGGACCGAGTAGATATACTACCTCGTCATAAAAATGCGTCTCAACATTAGATGATTTTGTCGCACATTAACATCACGTCAAGTTTGAATATTTAGCTAGACACCGTAAAGCATTGTGTTAAAAATTTTTAATTTCATATGAAGAAACAGATATCACTACACGAGAAAGAATGACATGATAAAAAATTATGAGGGGTGTGTGAATGCGATTGACTTTGATATCATGAATGGAGTCTTGAAATTAAAATGGTTACATTATTTTATTTTAAATAGGTGCTCTTTTTGGCTTACTATTCCTAATGTGATTTTTCAACAAATGGGTGGAATATATTTTTTAATTCGTTGTGATTTTGCATGTAACACGTTACCAACTAAACTTTCTGCTTTCCATCAGCAAGTCCTTTATTGGAATTGAATATACAAGCATAATTTCACGCTACATAATACACCAGTGTGATATGAGGCACCATTTAAGCCAAAAATATGTCCACTGTTATGTCTGTTTTTGTTAGCGTACTCGTGAAGTGCGCCACACGTCTTTGGATTTACTGAAAGCGTTTTATTACAGTTTAAAAGATTTGTTACAGTATGCTCTTAATTTTTGTTGATTATACTTTATTTTTACTAGTATGTGTCATAGAGCTAAACTTCACTAGTTTAGTCTCTTTGCATTAATGATCGTTACAAACACACACACACTCAATCACACACAACCCTGGTGCCTGCGAAATGACCCCCATCCCACACAAATTTAACATCAACTAGATAACACATTTTAAAGGTACATTTTAACTAAGACACATTGTCATGGATAAAAGCTGTACACACCCCCTTCCCACTCCATAAGTATTCTAAACCTAGAAAAAGCATCCTACATTGAAAAATCCCATTTATATAAGTTATCTAATTCTGTAGTGTAAAAAAATGTAGTCAGGTTGGCTAAAGTTCTATAACTGGAAAAAACATTTTTTAGTTGGCAATGATTCATTGAATTAACTTGCTGAATCATCATGCAACATCAAATGTGGCTGGTTAACTAGACCAATGAAAAGACAGATCAGCATTGAAGTTTCAATTACAACAACTTGTCAGTCTTTTAATATATGCAAGTCAATTTAAGTCAAAACAGTTGTTACAAGAAATGACATTGCCTAAAATGTTAATACTGTCATTCAAGTTACTCAGTGAAAGGTTACACATCTAACGTTCAGATAGAACATGTTACATTGTAAAGACAATTTAAAACTTTTAGTATATATATGTACCTGAGTTTTAATTCAGAAAAAATATTTAAACACCACAAAGCGGTCGCTAAAATGGTGATACCCAATCGTCCTGTAGGGAATGGGTATCAGGAATAAATAAAAAGAGAAAGACAACAGACATAAGACACATGACAACAGCACAGTAGAAACAAAGACACAATACAACCAACCACATATAGAGACACAACTAAACTACATTACAACCAACCACATAGAGAGATGCCGCTAAACTACACTGCTCAAAAAAGTTAAGGGAATAATCATCACAGTATAACACCAAGTCAATGAAACTTAAGGGATATCAATCTGTCCAGTTAGGAAGCATAAGGGATTGTGGATCAATGTCATCTGTTTTGGTGCAAATGAAAGCGATAACAGGTGCACTGGAGAGGCAACAGCAAGACAACCCCCAAAAAGGGAATGGTTTTACAGGTGGTGGCCACAGACAATTGCTCTCTCCTTATCCTTCCTGAGTGATTCTTCTCTAGTTTTGCGTTTTGCTAGTGTCCTTGTCACTACTGGTAGCATGAGGCGGTACCTGCAGCCCATTCAGGTTGCACAAGTAATCCAGCTCCTCCAGGACGGCACATCCACATGTGTCGTCACAAGGTTTCCTTAGTCTCTCAGTACAGTCTCAAGAGCATGGAGGATATACCAGGAGACGGGCCATAACACAAGGAGAACTGGACAGGCCAGTAGAAGGGCATCAACCCAGTAGCAGGACCGGTATCTGCTCTTTTGTGTGATAAGGATCAGGAGGTGCACTGCCAGAGCCCTACAAAATGACCTCCTGCGGGCTACTGGTGTGCTTGTTTCTGACCAAACTGTCAGAAACAGACACCATGAGGGTGGCATGAGGGCCCAATGTCCTCTAGTGGGCCCTTGCGCTCACAGCCCATCACCGTGCAGCTCGATTGGCATTTGAGAGAACTCCAGGATTGGCTGGTCCGCCATTGGCGCCCTGTTCTCTTCACAGATGAGAGCAGGTTCACACTGAGCACATGTGACAGACGTGAAGGAGTCTGGATTCGCCGTGGTGAACGTTGTGCTGCCTGCAACATCATCCAGCATGACCGGTTTGGTAGTGGGTCAATGAGGGGGAAGGATTATCCTTGGAGGGTCGCACAGACCTCCACGTGCTAGCCAACGGTACCCTGACTGCTGTTATGTATCGGGATGAAATCTTCAGACCCATCGTCAGACCTTACGCTGGTGCAGTGGGCCCTGGGTACCTCCTGGTACAGGACAATGCCTATGGAGTTAGATATCTGCCAAAAGGTTAAGCGTACGTACTGTTGGGATTGTAAGAACATCCATCTGTAAATTGGTATGATCGTAAAAAAAGTCCTACGCAAAACATGAAATGTACGCGTGAAATTAGACCTGTGGACGTACAAACACCCTGTTACGTTGACGGACAAATATTTTTTGCTTGTACGAATCTAGTTTTACAATTCTAAAATACAGCATCACAATCTGGAGTTTTGGCAGTTTCATCTCATCCTCCCAAAAAACATAACCGAAACTTTCCGAGATGAGTGCTAATAACAGAGGCAGTGTGACCAACAGGAAATCAGGGAAACCGGAAAAAGGTATCCTGCAAGATTTCAATTTAAAAGTCTCTCCTTTCTTCATGCACGCACAGTGAATGCTGATTTTAATGAGCGTAACTGCTTTGTGCATAGGTTTCATGTGTAATAAAAATCACTCAAACTTATAGAAATTGTATTATTGTGTAGGCCTACACACTTGTTGTGGTCCCAAATACTCAAACAGCGTTGCTTTATGGGTCTTTGTTTTTTCCCCCTGGGTTGTTGCTGTAAAATGAGAATTTCTTTAAATACTGAATAACTAAAACGAAATTTTAAGCAATAACTACAGAAGTTCAAGGCCACATATAGCCATCATAAATAGTATGGACAGAACACAGCAATTAAATAGTACATGCCAGACTAATATTTAAAGAATATCTTGACCTAAATCACTTCATTATATTTTGCAGCTCAGAAGGATATTCTGTGCAATGGTATACTGTGTCCTTGTCATTTTCACACAAGTATTTTTACTTAACGCCTAAATGCTTGATAGCCTACTGGTGTAATGTTGTTATTAAGCAGCCTTAAAAAAACAGCTATTGACTTTTATTTTGAACATGATATCCGGAATGGCAACGCGATGGTTGAACCCTGGGCTAGCGGTCCAACTTATTGTTGCTAGCTTTACACTTTTGAAGAGTTACGTTCAGGTCTTATCTTCGCGTATGCCAAATTACTGACAGAAGTTTGTAAGTAGAAAAACGATTTGTAAACAAATAAATGGCGACGTAAAGTAAGAATTTAACGTGTGGAAAGTCGTAAAAGGGTGTTTGTACGTTCACAGATTTAATTTCGCGCTTACGTTTAATGTTTTACATCTGACTTTTTTTACGATTTTTTTACGAATGTATTTTCTTACGATCCTAACAATAAGTACGCTTAACCTTTTGGCAGATATCTAACTCCATAAATGCCCAGCCTCATGTGGCCAGAGTGTGTAGGCAGTTCCTATATGACGAAGGCATTTATGCCATTGACTGGCCCTCACGTTCCCCTGAATCCAATTGAGAACCTCTGGGACGTTATGTATCGCTGCATCAAATGCCGCCAAATAGTGTCACAGACTGTCCAGGAGCTCAATGATGCCTTGATCCAGGTTTGAGAGGAGATCCCCCAGGACACCATCCACTGTCTCATCAGGAGCATGCCTAGACACTGTCCGGAGTGCAAACAGGCACGTGGGGGCCATACACACTACTGAGTCACATTATGAGTTGCCATGAGGAAATTCACGCAAGTTGGAACAGCCTGTGATTTCAATTGTTTACTTTGATTTTCGGTGTGTGTTTAAATCCAGCCCTCCATCGGTTGGTGATTTTGGTTTCCATTGGCCATTGTTATGTCATTTTGTTCTCAGCTAATTACACAATGTACGGTAAAGATTTTGATCTTTAATAAATTTCTTTCATCAAGACCCAATGTGTGATTTAAGTGTTCCCTTAATTTTTTTTTAGCAGTGTACATTAACACCAAGCACATGGAGAGAGCACTAAACTACATTAAAACCAGCACATAGGGAGACACCACTGAATTTTGAAAGACAACAGAGCATGACCACAGGGCATGATACTAGCATACATGATAAAAACCATAGACCAGCTAGCAGATAATATAAAAGCAATACAGCAGGACACAGACATATTTAGACAATAGACAAAGACAACAACAGAACAAAACTGTAGAACTACAATAAACAGGAACATCACATGACGCAGTTACAGGTGAATGTGAATGTGGTTTTAAAAGTGGGAGTGTTGAAAAAAGTAGATTGTTTTATCTTTTTATGTAGTTGATTCCAATCGCTATGTGTAGAAAACTGAAAGGAGGAGTGACAGAAATGGTGTGTTCGCTTTAGGGATTTTTCACTGGATGTGACTAGCAGAGTGGGTGCTGCACCTGGGGGAGGAGGGGTGAAGTAGACATCTCAGACAGGGAGGGATTTTAATTTAACACTTTTTCTGTTAATAAATAATTCCATACATGTGATTTCATAGGTTTGATCTCTTCACTACTATCTACAATGTAGAAAATAGTAGAAATAAAGACAAAACCTTCAATGAGTAGGCATGCCACAACTTTTGACTGGTACTGTAGTTGAATTCTGTGTATTTATATTCTTGTAATTCGGTTGACCCATCCTCTGTCTCCCATCACAACAATTGAACTCTGTAGTTGATTGATAATCACAAATAGCCTCATGGTGACCTGCCCTCCTGTCGTTGATTGATAATCACCAACGGCCTCATGGTGACCTGCCCTCCTGTAGTTGATTGATAATCACCAACGGCCTCATGGTGACCTGCCCTCCTGTAGTTGATTGATAATCACCAACAGCCTCATGGTGACCTGCCCTCCTATAGTTGATTGATAATCACCAATAGCCTCATGGTGACCTGGCCTCCTGTAGTTGATTGATAATCACCAACAGCCTCATGGTGACCTGCCCTCCTGTAGTTGATTGATAATCACCAGTAGCCTCATGGTGACCTGTCCTCCTGTTGTTGTGGAATTTCTCTATCACACTGTCCTCCAGCGTAGATCAGAGAATGAACTGTATCATTACTGTGTCTGGGTGGTTTAATAGATGGTCCAGAACATAATGGTGAACTTCACCATGCTTAAAGACAAACTAAATGTCTTATTTGTTATTGTCAAACATCTCCCAATTACTTCCCTTTATGTGACTTAGTTGAATCTTGACTTACTATTAAAGTTCCCATACAAGTATTGCATATGAGGGACAAACAAGTTGTTAGTCCTATAATTGAATATGTAACTTGGCTAAGTTTGACTCCTGAACAAATGTAAGCTTGCCTAAACAAAGAATCTGAATGAATATGCCACAACTATATTGTTATTTCTAAACATTTGTTGGATATTCAAGTTCACACTCATAATTAAATGTTAATGGGAGTGAAAGCTTATGCAATCCACTACTATTGACAAGATTATTGAGACTAATATGCAGGATTTGCTCAGGCTTTCTGTGGGATACAAATTCTCACATGGCGTTTTTTAATTGAAATATTAAGCATAATTGTTTTATATGGTTTGTCGTGTGGTACAGGATGTGTCTGTCCCTGAGACTCATTTTGCAGGTAGCAGGGTTGTGTGCACAGCTATAATTAATGCACTAAACCAAATACTGATTGTATTTACTAACAGTTCATACTAATTGTTCAGTGACACAGTAAAAATGAAGTATAATCCAACCGAATTTAAGAGCATAGTGTAACAAATCGTTTAAAGTTTTAACTGTAAATCAAAAACGCTTTCAGAACGAGTTGGTAAATCCAAAGACGTGTACTGCACGTCACGTGATCAAAAAGTGAGGAAGCTCGCGGACATAGAATAAAACCCAGGAGTAACGACACGGGAATGGACAACGATTTAAACAAATGCCCGTGGTAACGACCGCGAATCCGTAGTCAACAAGGCCAACGACATCCCAGCTAACACGTTACGTAACCACGACCAACCTTAACGTTATGGATTCGTAATGGATTGGTAATGTAATGCCATTACCTTCTCAAAACGTTGTGACAACGTTATCCGAAGGTATTTGCATGACCACATAATTGGTAATCTTCCTTACCTCCTCAGCACGTAGCAGGAGGGTAATTACACGACGTACTGACAAGGTAACTACTTACGTACCGGTTTGGTAACGAGCCTACGTAACTCCAACGTTATCTGAAGGAAATTAATGACCGCATAATTGGTAATCTTCCTTACCTGCTCAGGATATAGAAATGTAATTACAGGACGTACTGACAATGTAACAACTTGCATACCAGTTTGGTAACGATCTTACGTAACTACAACCGGTAAATATTAACTCCTATTTTCATTGCTACAACGTACTTTGCTTACAATCTCATTACTGCCACCACATATTCCAAATATTTCAAAGTTCACCTGAAGATCTTTAGAGTCACAAGAATTCTCCAGTCACCGCAATTCAGACCAATTCAAATAGTTCTATATAATCTCCCACAAAAGACGGAATGCGTACACAAATTGTAAACTGTGCACGCGCAGATTTGCCACAGCTGGAGCGTCCCGCCATTTCTTGTTCGTTATAGTTTGCAGTCCTAAATAGTCGTCAGAAGTTTACAGTATTTCAGCAGACATAACTGGTGCCTATAGCACGTTTATTTTACTCCAGTTTAAGATAATTCTGATTTATGTTCTGATTTAGTCGTCTGTGATGTTTTCACCAGTACTCTTCTGCTACTGTGGTTAGCCTACATTAGTAGTTATTGCTATTTAGAAATGTTATAATCATTGATGTTAATCATACTTTCGTTTTCTAATCTAGCAATTTTACAATTTAGTTATTTTCTAATTCAGTCGTGTAGCCTACATAATAGTACTGTAATATACCTCGCTAACTACTGCAGGTAGCGCAAGTTTTCATTTAAGGTATACCTGGCTAACTAGCTACTGCAGCTAGCAAACGGTACTGTACGACTACGTTAAACAAACATCAGTTTAGTTCGTTAAGCCGTCATCATTTCTGGACAAGGAAGCTCAGGTAAGCGTATTTAACTTCTTTACAAAGCACATAGATAACTATCTGTTATATAGCTAAAATGACTTTGGTAGTTCCGATCGAATTACAGTACTGTCTAGCAAGCCAACTAACGTTAGCTCAAACGTTAGCAAGGTACAGTGTACAGTACAGTAAGTCAACTACTAACTAGCTTGGTTGGTAACCTTTTTCAAACATAGATGAACATCGAGTCACCTCACAAGTACTCAAATGTAAAGATTTTTACTATGAGTTCCACAAGTAATGATTCAACAAGATATTTGACAAAATTGTAAAAGTGATATGAATAAATGATGAACGAATTGAATCAAATGGTTGACACTGTTTTATACTGTTTTAAACTGGTTTTCATTGTCCAGGTGCAGAAACGGGTCCAACGGCAGAAGAAGGTGAAGATAGAATTGAAGACCACTCAGACTCATTTCTGACAACAAGGAAGAGTAAAGTGTCCGTCTTTGCTTGTGTGATTGTATTTTTTCAGTTGGATAGTATTGTTTGTTTCAGTTTATTGTTAATTATTTCTTATCTTCATGATTTCACAATTCTTCACCATTTGAAAAGAAAAGAACCCAATGAAGAGTAAAGCATTCATATTGGCTTGTGTTCTTATATTTTAATTATTTGTAAAATGGCCAGTTTGATAATATTTCAAAATTTGATCAGTTGATAGCTGGAACAAAAAATGTCAATGATTGGAGAAGGATAGAACTCTACTAGCGGAAAAAAATACTGTTTATCATGGCTATTGCCATTGAAGACCTACAGTTTCATTGGAGTTAACTAGATGAGATTTGCTACTTTATCCTTCCTGATGGTTATGAAGTCCCGCACAGTTCTGATTTTAATTTCTGTGCTGTTGACCAAATTGGGAATGTGAGGTGGGTGATAGATAAAATATTTTTTTAAATTACATAAATGTTCTGGTTTGTTTGTAAATGTATATACTTTTTTGCTACATATGGGCCTCTTGTATATTACAGGATATGTCATGTAATTTGCTAGGAGAAAATGTCTGGACTGATGATCTAACATCATTGCCATTATTATATCTGGAAAGGGGTTGATAAAATAAATGTATAATATTTATACATAATACCTCACTGTAAAACTAAACTTCGGTGTAGAACCCTGCTGAAATGTGTTGTGCACATAGAAGATTTCATGGAACAGTTGGAGCAGGTAAACACAAGGTTGGAGAAAACTGTCAAGACTGGAAGAAATGAACTTAGCTGTACATATTCTAGCTGTATGTATGAATATAAAAAATGTAAGAGGAAAATGGCAATGAATGGTCAACTGAATAGGATGCCTGGGATTCGCGATTACCAACCGACAACCTTAGAAATACCACGTTGCTACGACATGCTAGCAACCAACTGACAATGTCAGTTAGTTACGTTGTAGAGACAACAAGAAAACTTTCACTTTTCCGGTTGTGACAATGTAGCTGACAACGTTTCTGCTACCTAATTTCGGTCGCCAGATAACGTTGTAACACCGGAAAATTTTTAGCTGGGATAAACATACAGGAAATGCTATACCAAATGCACACTGTAACGACAAAACAGACAACATCCACAACGACATCGACCATTTGACCAAAAACATAGACATAACAGTGGATGTATTTTTGACTTAAATGGTACTTCATAATAAAGAAGGTGAAAGTTTGGAACATATGTTTTTTCTGTGTATCAGTGCAATCCTTCTGGAATGACATGCAAAGCTGGCTGCAGTCCAAGGACATTGTCACCCCTGACAGTGAAAACGATTACTTTTTTTTTTGTTAAGGACAAGAACTTAGACTTTGTTCTCAACATTGTGGTTTATTGGGGAAGTTCTTTATACTTAAATGTATATACTTTAGAGCTAAACCCAACTTGACCCATTGGAAGAATGAGTTAAAGCTCTTGAGGAAATCCCTGAATTTGACCAAGGACAAGAAAGCTCTTAAGTTGGTTTCTCTGCTAGAAAACTTTAAGTTAATTTGAGATAGCCCTAGCTATTTTATTTTGTAGTTTGTGTATCTACTTTTTGTTTGGTGACTGTCTGGCTTTTGTTGTGTTTGGTTTTGCTCTTGCTAAACCTGAGGCATTTTTTCAAAATAGAAACCAATGTTAAAGTGCCTGGTTTGTCTGTATTTGCAATATCTGAATAATAAAAAAAATTGTGTTAAACTTAAGTTTAGTTCCACCACAAATAGAATCTATGAACTGTATGGCTTTTGCCACTGGCCATTTTAATAGCTTATTAGCCAATACTACTAGCGTATTACTACTTGGAACAGTCATATGAATTGAGCAATTGCTAGTGAGACAGAAGACGAACTTTACACTGCCAACGCTATTTCATTTAATGGCACAACAACGTTAGTTTTTCTTTCAATCGTGAATGACATTGATACAATAACTATTAATATAGGTGACGATTACTGACTTTTTCGTCAAGTGAAAAGACGGGAGAATCGTGGAAACGGGTTGTGATCTATATTACCCCAAAAAGCATCCACGGATGCGTACTTCGAAAATACACCAGAAATAGTCGGTGAACAGTTTTATTTTAGGCTTACTATATAACGTAGCTACTGAAGCTTAAAACCAACAAGGTTTTTGTCTATCCTGAACAAATCCTAATGCATAATTTGTTTTGAAAAATTTAGCTATTGCTAGTGAGACTGAAGATGAACTTTACACTGCCAAAGCTATTTAGAATAGATTAGATTCAAATGTATTTTCATTGAAAAAGTACAGTACAATGAAATGCAGTTAGCATCTAACCAGAAGTGCAAATTGAAGAGGGCAGAAATTTACAAGGATTAACTATAGTATATATTAAGTATATACAGGTGCACCTAAAAAAAATAGAATATCGTGAAAAGTTAATTTTTTCCTGTAATTCAAATCAAAAAGTGACACTTCATATATTCTAGATTCATTACACATAAAGTAAAACATTTCAAGCCTTTTTTGTTTAAATCTTGATGATTATGGCTTACAGCTCATGGAAATCAAAAATCCAGTACCTCAAAATATTAGAATAAAAAACTTATAATACAGAAATGTCGACCTGAGAAGAGCTCTAATCAGCTAATTAACTCATAACACCTGCAAAGATTTCCTAAATATGTTAATTCATGCACTCAATACTTGGTCAGGGCCCCTTTAGCACAAATTACTGCATCAATGCGGCATGGCATGGAGCCAGTCAGCCTGTGGCACTGCTGCAGTGTTTTGGAAGCCCAGGTTGCTTTGATAGCAGCCTTCAGCTCATCTGTGTTGTTGGGTCTGGTGTATCTCATTTTCCTCTTGACAATACCCCATACATTTTAAATGGGGTTCAGGTCAGACGAGTTGGCTGGCCAATCAAGCACAGTAATACCATGGGCCACTGCAGATGTGTCGTCTGTACTGAGCAGGGTGAATTCATGCATCTAACCAGAAGTGCAAATAGAGGAGGGCAGAAAATTTATAAGTTTTTACAAGTAATAAGTATACGTATATTACAAGTGGAATGTATAGATGTGCAATGAAGGCAAATGCAGTACAAACGGCAATACTAAATGTGCAATTAAGGCAAATAGAGGAGGGCAGAAATTTATTAAGAGAAGTATTAAGTATAGTGTATGTTACAAGTGGGATAATAGTTGTACGGGTACAAATGGCAATTCTAAATGGTATTCTAGATGTGCAATCGAGGCAAATTGAAGGAGTAAGATAGCATGTGCAACCGGGATGCAGAGATAGCAGGAATGAGGTTCCCGAGGTAGACGTACCTGTAACTACTGAAAAATTTCCATTATCAGACTTTGCAAGACAGTGTCAGAGTAGTACAAAGGGAGTAGTGCTACAGAGAGGCGGGAGGGGTATGGTTAGTGATGGGTCACAGAGTTCAGCAGGGTAACAGTGGATGGAAAGAAACTGTTCCTGAGCCTGCTGGTGTGGGAGTGAAGAGACCTGTACCGCTGGCCTGATGGTAGAAGGGCAAACAGTTTGTGGCATAGATGTGAAGGGTCCCTGATGATGCCGCGCGCCCTTCACAGACACCGCTTGCGCTGGAGGTCTATGATGGCTGGGAGCTGGGCACCAGTGATGTGCTGGGCGGTTTCACCACCCATTGCAGAGCCTTCTGGTCGGCTATGGAGCAGCTGCTAAACCACACTGTGGCGCAGTTAGTCAGAATGCTCTCGATTGTGCTGCAGTAAAAGTTCACGGGCATCTTGGAGGACAGGCGGGCCTTCTTGAGCCTTCTTGAAAAGTACAGGCGCTGCTGTGCTATTTTGACGAGGGCTGAGGTGTTGAGGGTCCAGGAGAGGTCCTCGGAGATGTGGACACCCAGGAATTAGAAGCTGGACACATGCTCCTCCTCAGTGCCATCGATGAGAACTGGGGCATAACGGCAGCCTTTAGGAAGCAAGTTTATTTATATAGCACAATTCATACATAGAAGCCATTAAATGTGCTTTACAAAGAAAAAGAAAAAATATAAAAATACAATAGCATAAAAACAAATACTCAAATGAAAACATCAAAACAACATCATAATAATAAAACATAGAATAAGAAAATAGAAATACTGTAGAATAAAAATAGGATAACAACATAGGAAGCTATAAAAGCTGTAAGGCTAAACAGCTTTTATAGCTTAAGTTTAAGTGCTCAGTCTGTAGAAGATGGAAAATGTTCGCAATTTATCAAGTAAAAACTCCTTCAGTCATTAGCATAACAGTTAATTATTTCAGGTTTAATTGTATATAAGAGAACAAACATCATGACAAAAAGAGTACAAATACAGAGACCAACACAGAGTGGTGTTATGACAGTTGTTCTCATTTTACATTGCTGAGGTTCAATCTTATATTCTTTCCTAGCTGTACAGGTGACGACATCAGCACTTGCAACATGTACAATGTACGTGTACAATGTACATACAAAGAATTGTTGTTGCCATGATGTAGCCTAGAGAATGCAAGGTTGCATAGTACAGACATAGATCCAGGAGACATAAATAATCATAGAATGTCGGTTGCCCAGACAACTTGGTGAAAGCTCACACACGACAGCAGGGACATGTTACTATTGTTGGTTTTGCTAACTCAGCTCTCCCCATGAGAAATAGAGTCCTGTTAACCTCTATAATACAAGGAGCAGGAGCCCCACTGCAGCTATTAAGATGTACCCCCAAAAGGGAGAATTCTTGTAGTGGTTTCTGCTAGGCCCAAGGCCTAGTCTACCACACATAGATGGAGACTAGGAGCATTACTCAGCCGACATTCCAATCATTACTGCCCCTGAACACAGATAGAGACATCATGAGTTGCTGATAGGGAAAGACAAGTTGTCTTTCAAGCATACAGAGTACGGAGGCCTTCTAACAGAAAATTAAAAAAAATAGGGATATAATAATAAGTTAATTTTCTACAAGTCATATGCATGTGAAAAGAGAAGTGTTTTTAACCTGGATTTAAAAATTGATACGTTTGGGGCACGTCTAAGACCTTCTGGTAGTTTATTCCAGTTGTTTGCAGCATAACTGCTAAACGCAGCTTCACCATGTTTAGTTTGGACTCTGGGCTCTACTAGCTGACCTGTGTTCATGGATCTAAGAGCCCTGCTCGGTTTATATTCTTCAAACATATCAGAAATTTATTTGGGGCCTAAACCATTCAGTGATTTATAAACTAAAAGCACCACTTTAAAATCTATTCTGTAAATTACTGGAAGCCAGTGCAAAGATTTAAAAACCGGAGTGATGTGCTCTGTTCTCTTGGTCCTGGTTAACATTCTAGCAGCAGCATTCTGAATGAACTGCTGCTGTTTTTTCTGGCTATATTTTTAAGATGATAAAATGCTGTTTTGGTCATGGCTTTGATATGACTGTTTAATGTGAGGTCTAAGTCTATCAGAACACCAAGATTACTCACTTGGTCCCTGGTTTTTAGGGCCTGAGAATCCAGCTCTTTACTAATACTAGTTATTTTATTTTTTTTGCCAAACACAGTGCTCTCTGTTATATCTTGGTTTAATTGTAGACAATTTTGTTTTATCCAGGTATGTGCTCT
The DNA here is from genome assembly GCA_016801175.1 of Esox masquinongy. Lineage (NCBI taxonomy): Eukaryota > Metazoa > Chordata > Actinopteri > Esociformes > Esocidae > Esox > Esox masquinongy. The sequence continues at coordinate 5,064 of JACXGI010002332.1, read as the reverse complement.
ATACAGTGACACAGTGAATCTATTGAGCTGTTATCATACAATTCGAGAGCCATATATATTTGAGTATCATCGGCATAGCTATGGTAGTTAATGTTGTTGTTCTGTAGAATTTGGCCCAGAGGTAGCGTATAGAGATTGAACAGAAGCGGTCTGAGAACTGATCCCTGCGGAACTCCGCATGTCATAGCCACCTTATCAGATTCATGATTACCAATGGTGACAAAGTAACTCCGGCCATCTAGATAAGATCTGAACCAGTTAAAGTCTGTCCCGCAGAGTCCTACCCAATTTTCCAGCCTATCTATAAGTGTTCTATGATCTACAGTGTCAAATGCTGCACTGAGATCTAATAGAACCAGAACTGTTATTTTATCGGAATCAGTATTCAGCTGTATATCATTTAAAACTTTTATTAGGACCGTTTCAGTGCTGTGGTGAGGTCGGAAGCCTGACTGAAATCTGCCTAAGAGATGGCTTGATTTTACAAAATTGCTGAGTTGATCTTGGCTATAAAAGGGAGATTTGATACAGGTCTGTAGTTGTTCAATATAAATGCATCAGGTGTTCTTTTTTTTTAATAGGGGCTTAATGGCAGCTGTTTTTAGAGACGTTGGGAAAATGCCTGATTGCAGAGAGCTATTAACTATTTGCTGTAGGTCCATTGTTATAGAGTTAAAAATTGTTTTTAAAAAGTCTGATGTGGAAGCTTTAAGATGTCAATCTGTTTCTTCTACGGATTTTTGATCAATTGTATTAAATTACGACATAATAACCAAGTTATGTCTTGGTGGTCGTTGTGATGGTACAGTGTCCTTGTTAGACTGTGTAGTTCTGATGGTCCGTCTAATACTTTTAATTTTTTCACTAAAGAAACATGCAAATTCATTCATCTGCTTTAGGGGGTTTGTAAACTTGTCGACCATGGCAAATAGAGTGCGGGTATTGTTGATATTCTTATTGATCATTCTCGATAAATGTTGGGTAAAACCTGTGACATCAGACAGCTGGGCAGCATCTTACCACACCCCTTTTAACTGTAATAAATATGGACTGTTCATGTATTTTCCTCAGAGATTCCTCAGAGGATTATTCTGTTAGCTTTTGACATGTCTCTATTTGCAAATAAACTGTTAATTGTGCCAAGAGAATTTTGTCTCTGTAGTTACTCCCTTAAGAGTTCCTATTGATGGAATTGCCATCACAGTAGGAACAGTGAATGATGATCAGACTGGTGGGGGAGGGGAATGGCTTTGTAAGCCTCCAGAATGTTTGTATACACATGGTCTAGTGTATTGTCTCCCCTGGTGGGGCAGGAAACATTTTGGTGGAATTTGGGAAAAACTGTTTTCAGATTGGAATGGTTGAAATCCCCTGCAATCAAAAAAACACCATCCGGGTGTTCCGTCTGCTGTTTGCTAATGGCAGCCTGCATTGCTAGCTTAGTATTAGCGTCCGGGGGTATGTAGACTGCAATAACAACAATAGATGTAAACGCCCGAGGCAAGTAAAAAGCCCTGCATCTAATCATCAGGTACTCCAGATTGGCTGAGCAGTGACTCCCAGTTAAGTTAGTGTTTGTACACCATGTTTTGTTTACATAAATGCACAGCCCACCTCCTCAGTCCGATCAGCTCTGAAGACATCGTGTCCTTCCAGCTCTATTACGTATTACTCATGTTGTTGTTAATCTACGTTTTCGAGAAAATCATGACGCAGCAATTCATAATCCATTTTTGTGAGATGATTCTCAGTCGTATTTCATCCATTGTGTTTGCCAGTGACTGTACGTTAGCAAGGAGAAAGCTAGGTAATGAAGGCTGATGGAGGGCTAGCATTTCATTTCATGGCACAACAATATTAATTTTTCTTGACATTGATACAATAACTGTTGATACAATAACTGTCCATATAGGTGACGATAACTGACTTTTTCATCTAGTGAAAAGACAAGAGAATCGTGGAAAACCCTCATCTTTTACTGCGCAAGGGTTGTGGTCTATATTACCCCAAAAAGCATACACGGATGCGTACTTCGAAAATCCACCAGAAATAGTCACAATATAACTGTAAAAAAATATATTTTAAGTTATAACATAGCTACTGAAGCTTGTAACCAGCAAAGTTTTTGTCTATCCTAAACAAATCCTCATGCATAACTGGTTCTGTCGGAGGTGAGGATTGAACACTGATCGCCCACATGGCACTCCGCGTCTCTAACCACTATGATATTTAACAATGGTCAGTCAGTCAGAGACATTCTCTCTTCTTGGCCGGCTCCGCTTACGCGTCCTGGCAAAAACGAAGAGAAAACAGTGCCCCTAGTGGCCTTGTCAGAGTTTTATTATAAATGTTGAAAAAAAAAATCTCTAAAGGCAGTTTGGTGTAAAATATCTGCTAAATTTTTGGTTACATGTTGACAACATGTTGGGCAATTACTACAGGAGACAGTAGACCCACTGAGCATTTCTGAATAGTCACCACATGGTACAGAAAACGATCTGTGTGCTTTAGTCCACAGCTGTAACAGTAGCTTTAAAGAGATAAGCTTTCAATGTATTCAGGGACAAGCTCTTGCTTTGTTATGCCCTAAAATTGCATCAGGTAGCCATTGTAGCATCTGAATAGTGGCTGAATGGATTTATGATTGAATCCCTGATTGGTTTGCTCCACCGTGAGCCTTCACCATAGAACCAGTGGTCACAGACTCTCCTTTACGCATTCACATCAATAGATCTCATCCAGCCCATGCTGAACAGAGTTTACTCTGAGAATCCTACCTGTGGCTCCTCACTGGCCTGCTCAGCAGATCTCAGTGGCATCTATCAGTTCAGCAGGACATGCCATCCCAGGTAAAAGGTCGAAGCCTGCATCCATGGCCCCAAGAAATAGAACTGGCCCCTGTGTTGGTCTCTGCGTTGGGCCGCAGCCAGAGTGAGCCCCTCACGCTGATCCTGGCCAATGGTCATCATCAACATCTCCGGGCCCGACAGTGAGATGTATGGGTCCAGCCCCTAAGCCTCAAGTATTGCCAGACCCTTGTTTGCGTTGCCGGTAGATGGAACGCCTGTCCAGTACCTATCCAGCAGTCAGCTGCCTTGGTTTCAAGTGAGACCAGAGGGTTTCTCACCTGAGTGGACAAATCGCTTGGAGAGAAGCCTCCCCAAAACATAATTGTGTCAATTCATGCCACTAAGGATCCAGAGTGCTGCAACTTAGTCCAGCTACCATGCCCTTTTTTTCCCACTTGGGACCTGTACCTATGCTTGGTACACTCTGTGTGGCCGCTCTTCAGTTGACACTTAATCTTAGAAGATGATGTTAGCCATGGCCAAAATATGTTGGGCATCTCCAAACGTTTTCAGTCCATCGCACCACTTTGTTTTCAGTCGGTCACTCCAAGGTTATGCTGCACCCTAATCTGCATGCTCTGTCCCGTTTGTGCACTGCAGTTATATAGACCAGACGAGAGCATTCCGATCTTCGGTAAATAATTTTTTGTTGCGCTATTTCAGGGTTTTTAAAAAGTGTTTCTACTAAATTCAGTCTCTAAGACAACAAAATATGGAGAAAGTGAATGGGGTCTCAATACTTCCTGAAGACACTTTTGTATTACATACAAAGTGCCTCATCATTAAAACAATTTTAGAAATTAGCAGCAATATAGTGCGTAATATTTGAAATCCCAATCTCGAATCTGTTTGTGTATTGGGTTTATAGTTGCCGTCTGTTATAATCTTTTGTATAGCAATACTGACCATGCTAAAATTAAAGGTTCATTCAAATTGTCATATCAAGTTTCTTTTCTAGAATTTTACCAGAAAAAAATCTATGACAGTCAATGAAAAGCCATATTGCATCTCTGGCCTTAGGGAAAGTTAACAGATTAAGGGCCAGTTTCTCAGACACAGATTAAGCCTAGTCTAGGACAAAAAAATGAAAAAAAACTCCATTGAGCTTGTTTTTTTTTTTGTCCTAGACTAAGCTTGATCTGAATAAATAAATACACGATCCCTAAAAACTTCATTAGTGTTATTTTAGCAGCAGGATATTATGCTGGCAGCACTCAGATTATCTTTATCACAATAAAAGTCATCATTGAAATGTATAAGGCAATATAGTTAACAATCTAGTCTGTGAAAAAGAACAGACAAGAATAATACTGGAATAGACATTAAACATAAAATGTACCGACTAGATTAACTATTTTACCTTATATATTTCAATGATGGCTTTTATTTTGAAAAAGAAAATCTGAGTTAGCACTGCTAGCATAATATCCTGCTGCTAAAAGAACGGTAATGAAGCCTCGAATGGCTATCACTACTAAAACCAACATGGCTACCTAGTCATTCTCAGCTTTTAATTGGTTAAAGCCATTTGTAAGATTTTGACTGTACTAATAGCATAACAGCAACCATAGATGACCAGAAGATATCTGCAAATAATGTTTTATGTTTAAAATGTTTTTCTACAAAATTGTGCCTAAAATATTACCCATTTAAAGTTTCTAACTGGTAGTCCCATCATACTCGCTTTAGACAAGCAGTACTCGGGGTTTTTGTACCATTTTTAAAGTCAAATTCAATGCTTTTTAACACCTTTTTAAGACCTCAACAAATATAATTTAAGACCCAAAAAATGGCTAAACAATTTATTTGATAGAAAAGAGAATCTATGAAGTCCTACTTTAGTACACGTGCTGGTCATAAAATTAGAATATCATCAAAAAGTTGATTTATTTCAGTAATTCCCTTCAAAAAGTGAAACTTGTATAATGTATACATTCATTCCATACAGACTGATATATTTCAAGTGTTTATTTCTTTTAATTTTGATGATTATAACTGACAACTAATGAAAACCAGAAATTCAGTATCTCAGAAAATTAGAATATTACTTAAGACCAATACAAAAAAAGGATTTTTAGAAATGTTGGCCGACTGAAAAGTATGAACATGAAAAGTATGAGCATGTACAGCACTCAATACTTAGTTGGGGCTCCTTTTGCCTGAAGTACTGCAGCAATGCGGCGTGGCATGGAGTCGATCAGTCTGTGGCACTGCT
>JACXGI010002331.1:59574-75260 GCA_016801175.1 Esox masquinongy | reverse complement strand
TAATATGTTTACCCGGTACAGCCAGAAGAGGACTGGTCACCCCTCTGAGCCTGGGTCCTCTCTAGGTTTCTTCCTAAATTTCGGCCTTCTTAGGGAGTTTTTCCTAGCCACTGAAATTCAACACTACTGTTGTTTGCTCCTTGGGGTTTTAAGGCCGGGTGTTTTGTAAAAGCACTTTGTGACAACTGCTGATGTAAAATAAATTTGATTTGATTTGATTTGATTTGGTGATATGAATGGTGACAGCGGGCAGAGCTGTGGTTTAGTGGAAACACTCCTTATCCTTCCCTTCCACCACCTGCCCTTCTCTGTTCCCAACTGTCTAAATGCGGAAAAAGTATCCTAAAAAATGAATTCTTAGAAAAAAATGGGCAAGGACTCTGCTGTTGTAGCTTTACTCATCTGCAGTACCCCCCCACCCTAAACCACCCTGGACCAGCAGATACTATTCCAGTCTTGTTCGGTACAGGAAGACGAGGGAGACAAGTCTCGTAAATGCTAGAAACAGGATTCTACACAGTGCCCCTTTAAAAACATGTCCTCTTTGTTAATACTCAATACATATACAAATTCATATCTAAAGCAAAATATCAACTTGGATTTCTGAACTAGTTTTAACAGCATACACTGAAAATACGCATGTTAGTTGTTTTTCTTGAGTTAATGTCAATTCTTCCAAGAAACTCCTGACTGTTTTTAGTGAAATAAAGCTACTTTCATGCAGCACCAGTGCAGGTCATGAAGGATTGTCCAGGTCGTGAAGATTGTCCAGGTTGTGAAGGATTGTCCAGGTTGTGAAGGATTGTCCAGGTCGTGAAGGATTGTCCAGGTCGTAAAGGATTGGTCCAGGACGATAATAACACCAAACAGTCTGTTTGACATAATTGAGACCTACTTGGAGCAAAACGTTTTCCGATGGAACAATCATAGTATTAGATGGTTCACCAAAGCAGTGACATCAACATGATGGAAACTGTGTGGGATCACTTTCACAGAGAATAGAACAAAAACAGTCAAAGGCAGAAGCCCCCAGGCTATCAGCGCAAAATCATTTTAAATATTTGTTTGTACACAGACCACGTTAGTTCCTAAGTTGGTCTAAAGCCCCTTCACCATACTAGTTGTCTATCAAATCCTTGTGACATCATGCAGTTGGCCAAAACCCTCCCACCCAAATAGGCAGACACTGATTAATTTTTTTCAGTTAACTCTTACACAAAATGTGCATTATTATATTTGGAACTAGTCCAGGGTCATTTTGACCTTACAGTCTTCAAATACCATCCAAAAAAGTGAAATCATTCAGAATTTTGACTGCACTGGGCCTTTAAAATGACACAAATGGCCCTCTATCCAACTGTGAAATGTGTAGAATTGCATGAAATGAGTATGAAATTGCACTTGAAGTGCAATTGTAAAGAGTATTTTAACATTTTCTCTTTTCCTTATGGAAATTTCAGTAGAATTGCAAGAAATTAACATCCAAACACTTTGCCTCTGGCCTGTCAAGTAAGGGACATTAAAATGTTTGCTATGGCTAGGATTCAATCGTAGAATTGTCTTTATTTACAATATTCATCACACTTCTAATTCGCAGATATGAAAGCATACTTTGAGAGGGGTCACCCAGGGAGTAGTTTTCAGACATTACCCAAGAACAGTCTGTGATTTAATATGACTATTGGAAAAAATATCTACTGAATAAATACTGTAATTCAGGTTTGACGGAATTGAGCCTTAAATCTGATGTTGGAGTCTTCATTATGCTTGAGACTGACCTATAGGAGAAGGTGATTATTTATTATGGTTTGGAGTGAGAATCATAATGATACCATATTGATTTAAATACGTTGCAGCGCTTTAAGATTGATTGTGGCAGCCTAATCACTCATTCCTTTAACAAAGCCAAACTGGTCGATGAAGACAGTGATAGGTGAAGGTTTAATAAAGGTGTGTCTCATCATTGCGTGAGCGCGGATGTTGAGAAGCGATACGAGCGCACTGTACCGGTTCAATACGCGGCGCGGCGGCACCTCGGAACACGTGACAACCAGCGCACAAAGCAACTCCTTGTTTATTAATAATAACCCCTTAGCTCAGACAGACGCACACACATCGGTCTATCTTGGCTAGTAAACAATGACGCAAGACTTACCATAATAAAAAAAATCGCTCTGCTAATTCTTGTTGTGATGGACTTAGTTAAATGACCTATTGACATCAATGGGCTATGATTACTAAGATGGAATAAGCTACGTGGACACCCACTTTCTCGTCTTGCCATAATTTAAAAAAATTCTAGAAAATGCACCACCGCAATATGTAGAGTGGAAAGCATGTGAAGGTAAGAACTCATCTTGTTTTACTCAAATGTAATGCATAGTTAAGAACATGTCTATATTGTTTTTCATTTGTAATGCATAGTTAAGAATATGTCCATATTGTTCGTCATTGCTTTTGCGGTAACCTCAGTGACAGCGGATGTTCGAGTTTATCACTTGCCTGAAGGCAGAAGCCTCTCCTCAACCTCCCTTACGTTTAGTCTTTCTTAAGGGGCATGGCACATTGTTTTATAGCATTTATCCGTAGCCGTATTCTCAATTATTCTCAAGTAGGCAACTTTTATAGCAATGAAAAACAAATGTTTTATTGGTCCCGTAGGTTATTGTAATTTCCACGAAATTGACTGATAAAAGCCTATTCATGATAAACCTGCTAGGTTGTGTTCTGCTTTAGTGCAAAACATTGTTACCACTGTGTCCAATCTTCAGCTAAATTCAACAAATCAAGGCACACTCGACCTAAGAGTATATGGGCTCCCTGATGCATATTTAATTAATTCATTCTTTTGATAGCCTATGAAATCCTTTAAACAATTGGAAAGAAAGATTGACCTACATTGCATTACTGTCTGATTAAAATTACCATATTTTACCATTAACCGGCTAAAGTATACTTTGTTAAAGTAAAGACGCTGTTTTGAATACATGTTCTTGGTCCCACTGCTTTTCAATAAATTATGTTTTCATTAAATTTGAGAAAGAAAAACCGAGGATTTCATCAGATATTGATGTTAGGCTACTTAATGCAATGCTTTTGCAGTAGGGCAGCCCAGAAAGTTTTTGGTCTTCATAATTTATCATTGACTGTTAATTCTCTTACCATTGTCTGAGAAAGCATCTGCTGGAGTCAGCTGGCTGATGCAGAGATGTCTGTAATATCCCCCAGCAACATTCCCACATCAAACACATTTAAAATTACTCACACTGTAATACATTTGACAACCCCCACACCATAAAATACAATACTGGGCTGGAAACATTTGGTTGTTTGGTCACCGACCGCTGGTTAAATAGTGGACGGAACCCACGATGGGCCATTTTGAACTAGCCACTTGGGTTGTGTGAATAACCCAACATCGTAAGTTGTTTGGATTACCCAAACATCAATTAATATAATATTTTTTTAGCTGTCAGTTGGGTGGATCCAGCGCGTTAAATTACAAAAATGAATGTTAAACGTAAGTTTTCAGGGGGCATTTACTATTAGGGGCCAAATATGAGAGTAAATGTCCTGTTCATCACATTAAATTTGTACACTGTAAATTACAATTTCCCAAAATATATTTCCATAGAAATGTTGACATTGACATGTCTAATTTAAATGTCCCAATATTGAGATTACATTTCCTAAGGTATGATTTATATGTTCCAGCATTAAGATATAGTATTGGAATATCTCTTATTCACATACACATTTAAGGCCAGTAATTATTAATACTAAGTTTTGATGATTTCAACACTTCTTGTGCTTTTCTCTTAGATACTCATCTAATGCAATACATAATTTAATCACATCTGAGCAGCCATGAAGTCTGCCCTGGACGGTGTAGCAGACACCACTTTCCGAACAATAACTACTGCTCTGCAATATATTGGCTCCAACGATGCAAGCTACCATGACCTGTCGATTGACCCCGGCTTTGGCCGGACCGGATTTCGCTTACAGAACGCTCACTCCGCTCCACTTAGTGACTGGTTTCTTGGACAAGGACCTGAGTACGCAGAACTAATCTATAATGGCGACTCCATTTTTCCGACAAACTTCTCTGCCCTGCCCGGCAACGGAACTGTTGTGGAGGGCGGGGGTTCTATCCAGTGTGGGGACAACTTTGTGGACATGGAGTGCTTCATGGTTCTGACCCCCAGCCAACAGTTGGCAGTAGCGATCATGGCTCTCACCTTGGGAACCTTCACCGTGCTTGAGAACCTTATTGTGCTGTGTGTAATCCTCCACTCCCAGGCCCTACGCTGTCGGCCTTCCTATCACTTCATCGGCAGCCTGGCTGTAGCGGACCTCCTGGGCAGTGTCATATTTGTGTACAGTTTCCTGGACTTCCACGTTCTGCACCGGAAGGACAGCCCCAGCGTGTTTCTCTTCAAGCTCAGTGGAGTCATCGCCTCGTTCACTGCCTCTGTGGGCAGTCTCTTCCTCACAGCCATAGACCGCTACATCTCCATCCACAGGCCCATGGCCTACAAGCGAATCGTCACCAAGGCCAAGGCCATCATCGCCTTCTCCGTGATGTGGACTATTTCCATCGTCATTGCTTTACTCCCTCTACTGGGCTGGAACTGTAAGCAACTGAACTCGGTGTGCTCAGACATTTTCCCGCTCATCGATGAGAAGTACCTGATGTTTTGGATCGGCATGACCACCATACTGCTGCTTTTCATCATTTACGCCTACGTGTTCATCCTCTGGAAGTCCCACCACCACGTTGTGCGAATGATGAGCCGCTACTCGCAGAAGAACATCGTCATCTACACAGCTGGCGGTGTGAAGCTGCAGACTGTGCGACCCGATCAGGCCCGCATGGACATCCGGCTGGCCAAGACCTTGATGTTGATTCTGGCGTTTCTCATCATCTGCTGGTGTCCTGTGCTGGCCATCATGGTCTACGACCTCTTCTGGAAGATGAATGACTTCGTCAAGACGATCTTTGCCTTCTGCAGCATGCTCTGCCTGCTCAACTCCACTGTCAACCCCATCATCTACGCCCTGAGGAGCAAGGACCTGCGCCGGGCCTTCCTGAACATTTGGCAAACGTGCAGGGGAACCTCTGAGGTGCTGGACTTCAGTGCTGAGTCAGATTGCCACGGCAGAAGTGTAAAGGGCACAGCCACAGCCTACAGATCCGTGCTTAGCTGTGCAAACCCGACTATAAATGTGGCCAGAGTCACCCTGTCCCTCTCTGGAGATACGTCGTCTGAGGCGGTCTGAGACACGGTTCGATGCCATGCAACTGAAGGAATCGCCTGTGAGGATTGACGCCACCCCAGCTAGCACTGAAATGTTGACAAACATGTTTCTTTCAGAGCTTAGAGGTCTACGTAGCTGTAAACTTATGTGTTCAATGTTTTCAGAAACACTTTGTTGATTTATTTTGAATGTATAGCTTGACTGTGTCGTTTGTCCCTTTAAAAACTTGCCGGTGAATTTTTACTGACTGTGAATGATGCTGTGGTTTTGGACGTTGTAATGGTTTGTAGTTGTTGTCATAAAGTATATCGTAAGAAACAGATTTAATTGCCTTATTTTTGAAGTGATGCCATACAATATTAAATCAAGACTCACATTAAGTAATGCAGATGTTTTACTCGAAGGACCACACCCACTAAGACATTTAATGTTGCACAGTATTTTTTAAGTGGTAAATAGGGGTTTATTTAAAAAACATTCAGGAAAGAAGTTTGTGAATCACAAATGTACATTTTTTAATATGTTTTGCATGTCATGAGAAACTACAACTTTGTCGTAATGGGTAAACCCACATCTGCTGTAACACAATAGCAATTGTATATAGCTACTACTCTACCTATACCAGCATCTTACCATCTATTACCAACCAAAAACTAGAAAATTAACCAAGGCTCTCTAAGTCAGTGATACACCAAAGGAATTCTTTTAGTTTAGCAAATATTTCATTTAGAATAATTTCTGTAATTGATAGAAACAGAATCTGATCATGTGCCATGTTGTGTGAGGTGTAGGACTGCCCTCTTGTGGAGCTTGATGGAAATGTAAAACCTACATTTTTTAAACAACTACACACTGTTTCCAAATTTCTGTGAAATATTACCCATAATTTTTGTATGAGTGAAATGCTTTTCAGTCCAAATGTGTTCAATTATATGTATTACAAAGCTACATTCTGTGTTGAAATGGTGTTGGCATGTACTGGCCACTCAAAATATTTACCATCCTCTGAGAAAATAGCAAGCATATGTTAAAGATGTTTGCAACTTAGAGATGGAAAGAGAACATATGTGTAAAATAATCCTTAGTTGCGTGCACATTGCCATTGAGAGCCTCCATTATTTAGAAGTATTTATAGGTGGATAATCATTAACAAGAAAATGGAAAACTTGAACATATAGATTTTTTATTCATGATGACATAGGTCTGCAGGGCAAAGTTGTGCCCTATAGACCAAATGTTTAAGGCTAGATTAGTTTATTTTCTTACCAACAATATCCATTAGATGTAACAATGTCACACGGAGGCAGGACACAAGCTCAGGAAGGACAGAATAAAGCTCAGAGGACATTTAATAAATAGAACTGACATTAATTAAACAGAAAACAGGATTAAAGAATGAGGATTGACAGGAACAAACCAAACCACAGAACAAGCCAGACTAATGTTACATGTGGTAAAAAACCAACACAAAGACCAACAAGAAACATTTGGGAAGCTGGATCTTTAATAGGGTCCATGACGAGGGAAAACAGGTGTGGGTAATAATTAACTATAACAGGTGTCCGTGATGAAGTGAGGGCGTTGGATTCACTGGCACGGCAGGTTGCCGTGTTACAACGTGACGTAAGGTTTTGCTGCAGGTAGATCACTACTGAGCAAAGTGAGGTCTAGATAGAATTGCAGGTCCAAAAATAGTAGGCTAGTACCTATGGTAGGTGATCACCCACCAAACATTCATGAAGAACCAGACCATTGGCCTTGTTCGAAGAGGATCAAAATCACTGCAGACAACTGACAACTGACCGCGACAACAACAAAAAATCACAAATTAAATTACTCATTACTTATAGATCTGTCACAATTTATCAATGATACACTGTAGTTTTGATCCTCTCGAAAGCAGCACTTGAATAGATTGGAGACAACTTCTGTGATTTTAAAAAAAAAGTCAGATTATGTCCCTGCAGCAAACTTAATACTAATGCTGGAAATACCTCTACACATATTTGCAAATATAAATGCAACGCTAATGATGTATATGAAAAAAACATTTGCTGAATAACAGCAGTGCTAGAAATGATTCCTGCACAAAAAATAATAATTAACTAGTAACATAGTTCCTAACGTGGTTCAGAGTTGGTGTCCACATCACCAATGAACAAATATGCTCCATACAAACCTTGATGGATGTAAAGAAAAACAATTTAGAGCCTCTTCCCCATGAGGAGGCAGATATTCTGCTTTGCAGAATTCACACACAGTAATGTATACGTTGGTGTGCGGTAATAATGTCCCAAACCAGATGCTTCTGTACACTTCATACATTTTGTTGCTGCCATCATTCGTTACATCATCAGTAAAGATGAGTGAACCCATTCCAGAGGCAGTCATGCATGCCCATGCCATGACACTACTTCCACCATGCATGCCCATGCCATGACACTACTTCCATGATGCATGCCCATGCCATGACACTACTTCCACCATGCATGCCCATGCCATGACACTACTTCCACGATGCATGCCCATGCCATGACACTACTTCCACCATGCATGCCCATGCCATGATACTACCTGCACCCTGACACTACCTCCACCATGCTTCACACCATGATTTGAATCATCTGCATTTCCTTTTTTCTCCACAATTTCGACTTTCCATCACTTTAATAAATGTTCACCTTCGTCTCATCTGTTAAAAATCTGTCTTCCATAACTCTACTGGCTGATCTCTGCACTTTTTAGCAAATTTGGCCAACCCAGTTGTTGCTGATTGCCAAAACCAACAGTGCTTTTTGCTTTCATCAGGATATTTCAAACTATTAATTGGGAAGTGCCCAGATTTTGTGTTATGATTCTAACTGAGTTCCTCTTTTCTGTTGAAATCCAAATCACTTGCTTTTCTTTCCTGGACAGCTCCCTAGTCTTTATTTTGGATCATGCCTCCACCAAATGCAAACCCCAAAGGCGAAAGCAAAGGATAATATTTTTCACAAAAATATTGTGGGTATAGAACTCTTAGTGCTCTTATTCTTAGTTGGTAAAACATATTTTTGTGTTGAAATGGACAGAAATAAAAGGTGACATTCTGTACTTTTGCCTCATATTCAACTTTTCATTGTATTTTTATATGCCTCGACTGTACAGCAAAAAAAGCAATTTTTGACTTTTCTGATTAGGGAGGGCACTGTGAAGTTCAAGTTTCAAGGTTTATTTGTCAAATGCACCGAACAACACAGTGTCATCCTGCATAATGGCATTCTTGTGACAAGGCACCCGACACGTAGTGAGAATAAAGAAGAAAAATATATAAGCAAAAAAAATAGCCAAACAAAAAAAAGCAATAATATACATATCACTGTACACTAGCAGCAGTTTGAATTGCTCCTGTCACTGTTTTATATCTATATCAGTATTTTATAGACAAATTACTGATATACAACTAGTCATACAAGTTTATCAAGTAATTATTTTTTTACATGGATAACATATATTCCTTATTTCTTCCTTCGACTTGCTATTTGTATTGTGTATACGATAATAATAAAGATAATAATTTATTCATTTTCTATAGCTCTTTTCATTACAAAAATAATCTGAAAATATTTTCATTCTGTCTTTACATTTTTTATTTACTTTAATCCGCATTTTTGGTAAATTTAAGTATGAATTTCCTTAGCTTACACCAGTTTTCGAGGAAGTAGGTCGCAAAATGGACTTTCATAAATATCTGCACTACAAATCCCAACATCATCGACTTCAGCACGCCCATCTGGCTTGAGCGCATAGTTAAATATTTGACGTCATCAACACGAGAAACAAACGGGGGGGCTCGTGGGAATCAACAACAAGCGGCTAGCTTGCTTTTAAGCTGGTAGGAAGCTAGCTAGTTATATCTTAGTCGGAGTTTGTTATTTAGTAGATGACATCCAAACTGATATAAGTAACAGGGGAGAAAAAGTCAACGATACACGTGCTTGGAGTGATAGCAAAGGAGGGCAACTTTTTCCCTGAAAGGTTAAGGGAATTTGTTTTCATTTGGTTGGCTAACGCTATCTTAGCTTACGTTAGCTACGGCGGTAGCTAGCTTGATAAGCCATTCCTAACGGTGCAGTAGCCAACAACAGTCGCCAGACTCCTCCCTGGACATGTCGAAGTTGCAATGCTAGCTAACTATCCAGCTATCTGAAGCCATCACCACGATAAGCTAAGCTTAGCAAACGTTAGCTAGAAAGCCATTTTCTTTTGTGTTTTGCTTTACAGTAACGTTGGACACTGTAACGTTTCACGTCCCTCGTTCGGTCTTTGTAGCTAGACCCTTCTTAGATTAAAGTCATGGCGTGTGGAGCGACCCTCAAAAGGACCATGGATTTTGATCCATTGAATTCGACGTCGCCTAAAAGGAGAAGGTGTATCCCGGTCTCCCCATCATCCTCCTCATCCCCACGGAAATACCTCCGCATGGAGCCGTCGCCATTTGGAGAGGTGTCGTCCAGACTATCAACTGGTATGTAGCAAACGGATGAACCCAGATTCACACCCGATATCTAGCTAGCTAGCTAGCCAGGTCAATGTGTGCTAGCTTCTTATTGCATGGCCAGCGAACCCTAAAGTTGGGACGCTGTTTTTCCAAGATCATGCTAGGTAGGTATTAATAACCCAGCTACTCTTATTATTGCAGCATAAAAACTTGAATTGATAATATTGTTGGGAGCTTGGCATTTGTCCTTTCATAAGGAGTGACAAGGACTGGGCTGTAAATCACGGCCTTCATTAGAATCATTAGTCGTGAAAAGTTGTTTGTTCAGTGAGAACATTAATTGAATAATGCTGACAGTTAGGTATCATCTTACTACAGAACAAATTCTGAACAACATCAAGCAGGAGTACAAACGCATTCAGAAGAGAAAGCACATCGATGGAGTTTACCAACAGACAGAGGGTTGCTACTCCCCAGAGTCTCCACCACCTCCTACTGGTTCCAGTATGCCAGGTCTGTTATTGTTCGCCACCCTAAACCCAGCTGAAGAGCAAGGAGATTCACAAAATGTGACTTGTTGTTCTTCTTGTATCGTTTGCAGGCACATCTGCTGGAGGTTCCTCTCCGTCAAGGAAAGAGCAGCCCCTATTTACTCTTAGACAAGTTGGAATGATTTGTGAACGCCTGCTGAAGGAGCGTGAAGACAAAGTTCGGGAGGAATATGAAGAGACCATGACTTCCAAGTTGGCAGGTGTGTCCAAACTAGACAATTCAGAAAGTGCACAGTATATGATTTTTTACAGTTATAGCCAAATTAAACCCCGCTTTTACTTAAATTTCTATTACAGAACAATATGACACTTTTGTGAAGTTTACACATGACCAATTAATGCGAAGATTTGGAGAGCAACCCGCAAGCTGTGAGTGGGATTTTGTTGAATTTTCAATTGCAACTCTCACAATGAAAACCTGAAGGTTACATTAACATGGCCTTCTTCCACTTTCTTTTCCAGATGTTTCCTGAGACCCCCGGACTTTGACCGGCAACAGTCTCTTGCTGCAAGCAATCGAGTTCACATCTTTGAAAATAATTTTGCAAGAGATTCAGTTGGCTTCATGAAACCTTTGTGACTGTGCCATATTTCTCCTGTCAGGCGACGGTTTATCCAAGCCTCTGTCGGTGATTATTACTCGTAAGAAACTAGGTGCTTCCTATTGTACATTTATGGACCCTCTACCAGTGGCCTACGTTTCTCCTGCTATACCTGTATCAATAATTCCTCACTCTTACTTTTATAAAGACACCTGGCATTCCAGACTTTGTTATTCATTATTTGTAGTGTGTGTGTGTGTGTGTGTGTGTGTGTGTGTGTGTGTGTGTGAGCAACGTAGAACTCCAAGGTTTGCTGGTCAATCTATCAGAAAGTGGAAGATGCAGGTTAGCACGGTTTGAAGAGTTAGCAAGGGACCAGTTAATTTTTTTTATGGGACTTTACCAAGTGTAGCTTGAATTTATTAGATTTATTTTTTCCCCCCGAAACTGTTTTATTTATGTTCTTTGTTTTCTTAGTATTACTTTCAAATCTGTGTACTTAATGGATAACCAAACAATAAATAGTTTTAAGACTTGTGATTTTAAGGTGTCATGCTGTGTGGCCTAAGCCACTGTCTCTGCTGGAGTGTGTGTTCAAATCAGGCCTACTGCTCTCTCACCAGAAGCTCCTATCTTTCCCCACTGCTCTATCAATGCATGGAAATACCTGGGAAAAAATAATCTTGTCATGTTTCCATCGCATAGTATATGGCTAAATGTCTAATGAGTACGTAATCGACGCATCAGGATCTAACAACTCAGCCACATTTTGTAGTGCACAACTTCCATTAGTAGTGTTAAGTCACAACGGGATAAGTGAATGATCATCCCAGTTAACGCTTTGATTTAGCCTCGAAGTGGTTGTTGTCCTGTGGCGGTGGGAACCAGTGCTCGTCGGCTGCATGAGGACCCATCTGTTCCCACTGCATCTCTTCACAGATGAATGCACCCGTTTCCATTGAATCTCTACAAACTAATGCATCCCTGAGAACACAGCTACTTTGTGACACTGGAACCGGGCGCGACTGATTATTGATTAGTGGAATTCACTTGTTTCACAAGCTTGTTACTAGGATGAGTCGCAAATGCGTTTGCTATTTCCACATTTTAATAGCATGGCATTCAAAAGAAACCACCTTTACATTACAGGAAACATTTGTCTCATATCTGTTGCGGTTTAATTACCCTTCTCTCAAGACTTTCAGGAAATAGAAAAAAGAAATCCATGTTCTCTATATTATCCACATTAACAAACATTCAATTAACTACAGATTCTACTTTGACTACCTACACATAGAATTACAACAAGCTTCCAATCAGCAGCCTCCCCAGGTCAGCCGTGATACATGGTCCGTCTTCTGCTTGGTGGATTTGATGAAGCCCAGGAACTCCAGCTCAGATACAGCCTGGATAAAACGAGCACTGGAAGGAGTTGAGGAGCAACGATGTCTGAGGAGTGTAATTCGGTGTCTATCTAAACTATAGAATGGAGAAAAAACTAAAACCAGTGAGATACTATCCTGTGTATGCTTTATGGAACTATAGTTGAATGGGCCTAATCTCAATTTACCACATATTCAGAATACAAAAACAATACACAATCTGTATTTTACTATGTATAAACCAATTAGAGGATACTGTTTGAGTTCGTCCACTTTGCCATAATCTGCAGAATCAGGATCCTTGCCCTCCGCAGCGGAGACCACAGTTGCATAAGCCTGTAAATTAATACAATCATTCAATATAACAGAAAGCAATGAATAAGGGGGTTGAATAAGATCATTCTGAATGGACAACCCTGAGGGCAAAATATACACAATGATTTTAGTGATATTCTAATTTATCAGGACTAAGACTAGACCACTCAGCAACATGAAAAATCTTGAAAAGCATTTTTCCTTCATTTGAGAAAAAGAACAACTACATTTTTGCTAAAAAAAAAAAACAACAACTATGGAGAAGGCCTTTCAGATCTGTAGGAAAATAAATTCCAGTGTGATGCCTTTTTAAGTTTGAAGGCACTGAAAAGTCATGCCTGCGAAACAGGTGTAGACATTCACTAGTCACTGTATGTATAATACAGAGAACGGCGTGGTGTTGTGTTGGATCCTTTTCGAAGCCATACCTCCAGCCAATCGTATAGGTTAATCAGCCTCCCACACTCCAGATGGAGCTTATACACAATGCAGATGTCGGGAGCGGCGCTGGAGAACGCGCCGTCTTCGGTCCGCAGGCTTTCATTCTGAACCACACGACAACTGCGTCACTATACACTGCCATTGCTGCTTTAAACACTATAAGCTTTGGCGCGAGAGATCGATTGACAAGCAAGTGCGGTGATGGTTTCAACAGACCTTCAGGTAGTGGTAAGGGTTGCTGAGGGCTGTTTGGATGGAGGTGCGCGGCGTGGCGTTCAGGTGGCGTCTCAGGACAGCCGACGAGCTGTAGTAACACACCTCATATAGCGGCTGGGATTCGGGCGGGGCCAAGTGGCACCTGAGGAACAGGCGAAGGAGAGCGTCACCGACCGACACTGAGCTCATCGAAAACAGACGAAGGACGTCCATCCAGCCACTGGGGAGTCAGTGCAGGGTTTGGCTTGCATTATAATAAACCCCCCTTCCATTCTCACCTTACAAGGCTGTCAATAAACTCCAGGACTTCGTCTCGGAGAATCTCGAACTGGCTCATTTTCTTGGTTCTTCGAGATTCTTTCATCTCCAGTAGAGACTAAAGGAGAAAAAAAAAACATGCCGGGATGCCGTTAAAAATCAACTGTCCAGAGAGGCGTTTTAGATCCATTACACTAGCCGTTACCTTCTGCAGTTGGAACAGATCGGTTTTCTTCTGGAGACCTTTCCCAGGAGAAGTGATGTCCTCTCCAGCTGCCGTCTCAGCAACACCTGAGAAGACAGAAGGAGAAGCAAGCACATTCCAAGTCAGCTTTTACAAGGTCCCAGATCTTTTTGGCGGAATGGAAAATAGTTCCCACCATCATTGCTCCTTACTGTCTGACTTGGTGAATTTGGCGATCAGATCGTCCAGTCGAAGCAGGACAGCCCTCATCTTCTTTGTCTTTCCTGGTTTGAGGATCACAGAGCACTTTTGCAGCACTGAAACAAGCTCTTCTTTAGCCATCATCCTTGGTTTAAACGTTGTGTGTTGCCAAGAGATAAGAGGGCAAAGGAATGTTTAAATAAACAACAGCAAACCAACAGCCTAGCAACCAGTAAACTACAGTAGATGGGTCCATCCATAATGGCAAAATATGATTTAAGGTGAGTTTTGAGGACAACCTAATGACACAGCTTACTGAGATGCATCATTGAGATCTCCATCATTACCTCAGAAGCGTCATGGCAGAAGCATACTCTTCATTGTCCCACACATTCTTCTCTAGACAGGATATGTGCAGCTCTCTTATCTGAAATTAGAGAAATATCTAGGACATGTCAGACAGTGGCACTCAACGGAAATTTCTAACATATTATTTCCATTCCAAAAAAAAAAAGAAAACTTCTTGCCTGTTTTCCGAGAGGGTACTTGGGTAGAGAAGATGTTAGAACATGGAGACACCTCAGAATGGGGTAGTAGTTCTTGTGGTATTTGTGAAGGTCTATAAGTAGTTTCACGCACACTTCCTAAAAGGTTGTAGAACACACAATCATAGAACTGTCAATATACCGTCCAGAACCCCTCGACCGACGCCCCAGAACTGACACCCCAGAACCCCTCGACCGACGCCCCAGAACCCCATGACCGACACCCCAGAACCCCTCGACCGACACCCCAGAACCCCTCGACCGACACCCCAGAATGTACCTTCACATGGTCATCATTCGTCAGCAGCTCCACTTGCTCCTGGGGACCCTGCTGCTCTACGTACCTGGAGTTCAGTTAAAAACCAAGCGTCAAATGTTTTTACACAGACAAAACATCCCACCGACGTTACTGAACCTTAATATGGGAAGAATAATGTGTGTGTTGGGGCCTTGAGGGGTGACGGTCACCTCATGAAGGAAGGTAGCTGCTGGATCCTCTCCACGTCCTGGTGGCTGAGCTTAGAGACGTGGCCCAGGGCCTCCTGCTTCCTGCAGCACAGCACACTCAGGTGCTGGCTGTGGAAGTGCTCTAGCAGAGCTAACTGGTGAAGGAGCCCCAGGATAAAACACACACACACAAACACACCTAAGATGAAGCCATGCAACACATAAAAGAGAACGACAGTCCAAAATAACATCCAGCCCACATCCCTCAGAGAGTCTTTGCATGCTGGCACAGAGCACAATCGACATGTTCTATCCAGTTGGTTAAACATGAATAAAGTAATTTTAGAGGCATCCAGAGGAACAGACAGGAGCGTTTAGGGTTAAGTGCCTTGCTCAAGGGCACAATGGCACATTTGGTTCACCTTGTCTGTGAATGGAAGCAGCAGCCATTTGGTAATGGCCAAACACTACAACCACTAGGCTACACCATCCGCAAAAAAAGAATGTCCCTTTGAACACAAAAAAAATGGATTAGTCAGATCAACAACAGAGAGGAGTCTTCACCTGCAGACCTTTGATGAAGTTGCGGACAGAGAAGTCGTGGTAGAGGAAGATGCTGACCAGCACCTGTAATACCTTTCCACTCAACTTAAAGGGAAACTCAGAGGTCAGAATCACCTGGAAATGCAGAGGAAAACATTAGCACTCCTAACTTGATGCAGACATGTTAACAATACCACACACTCATCAATGGATGGATAATATTACCAGTAGTGACCATGAAGGGATAATATTACCAGTAGTGACCGTGGATGGATAATATTACCAGTAGTAACCGTGGAGGGATAATATTACCAGTAGT
>JACXGI010002331.1:19318-59474 GCA_016801175.1 Esox masquinongy | reverse complement strand
AATGACGCTAGGAGCCGTGGCGATGCCAAAGACGAATATCAAGGGAAGCTGTTCAACGTAGCGGCTGTTGAAGATGACATGGTGTGTTAAATGCTGTCACTAGTTCTAATGTGCTGCAGAGGCCAGGGTTCAGGGATTACCTGCAGATGATGATGAAGTCCTGTAGAACTTTAGGGCTGAAAACCTCTAGGTCTTTGAAAATCACTACAATGGGAGGATGCTGCTGCACGTTTTTGCCAACGGAAGTACGCTTCTCTCCTGGGGTGCTAGTGTAGGCTTTCTGTGAAGACCGAACAAATGAGTTGTACACAGGTATCATGATTTGTAACGATCATTTGAAGACATTAGACATTTTATGGTGGACATTGACACATTGGACAGCTGTGCATAACAATAACCATTACATTTGTGAAGTTCCTTCGTACCTCAGTCACGGTCTTGTACCAGTCATGCAGTGTTTTAAGGGAGCAGTGCACCCTCTTCTGGTTGACACCACTGCATTGCTCAGGCTCACACTGCTCCTCATCGTTCACCCACACACTAGCACCCATCAGTCTCTCCAAAACCTTCTGCATCAGGTTCTTCAGAGCTGAGAAGAAAAAAAACAACAACAAGATAACCCTGTGTCATAGCAAAAGGCCTGCACTATGCCTAGTCATAAGGAAGCAGAAAATGTCATTTAAAAAGGAAACTTAGAACCAACCTCAAATAATAATAACTTTATTTGTATGGCGCTTTTCTAGTACAAGTACACAATGTGCTTTACACACAAAAACAGAAAAACATTAAAATAATAATAAAAATATAAAACATTATTTTTTAAAAATGAAGGAAGTACAAAGCAAATAAGCAAAATATAAAATCACAATGACAAGATATTCAATAAAAACCCATCTTATAAAAATGAGTTTTTAGGTAAGATTTAAAGGAATTCACTGACATAGCATCTCTGACATTCTGTGGTCGGTTGTTCCAGAGTCTAGGGACCCGTATAGCAAAGACTCGGTTCCCTTTAGTTTTCAGTCTAGACTCCAGAACAGCCAGAAGTCCTTTTACAGCTGATCTGAGAGGCCTAACAGTGCAGTATGGGTTGAGCATGTCACTAATGTAATCAGGTGCCGGACCATGTATTGCCTTAAAAGTGTTAAGAAGAATTTTAAAATCTACTCAGAACTTTATCGGTAACCAATGTAGAGCTGCCAACACTGGGGTTATATGAGACCTGATTTAGTCCTTGTAAGAAGTCTGGCAGCTGAATTCTGCACAACTTGGAGTTTACCTAGGGACTTATTGTTGAGGCATGTAAACAAAGCATTACAGTAGTCTAGGAAAGATGAAATAAAAGCATGTATAACTTTCTCACTGTCCTCAAAAGATAAAACCGATCTTTGTTTGGCAAAATTTCTAAGTTGGTAAAAGCATGACTGCACCAGTTTTTTGTGTTATATTCAAATTGTAAGTCTGGATCAAAGAAATTCTCCCAAATTTCTGGCCACAGGCACATTATTGTTTGCTAGCGATCCTAGAGCCAAACAAACTTCATCCGGAATAGATGGGGGGCCAGTAATTAAAACTTCAATTTTATCAGTGTTTAACTGAGGAAAATTATTGGACATCCAGTTTGTAATGTCTTCCAGTTCCAATTATGCAGAACACACAACTTCCTCAGGTTATTTGGCTTAACCAACAAATACAACTGCGTATCATCGAAATAACAATGAAAAGAAATGTCATGCTGCCGAATTATACTACCTAATGGAAGCATATACAGAGAAAACAGGATTGGCCCCAGGATGGAACCCTGTGGAACACCACATATGACAGGCAAAGAGGAAGACGTGTAATTGTTAATGGACACTACAAATGCTCTATTTGACAGATACAACTTGAACCAATCTAGTGCAATCCCAGAGATCCCAACCGAATTTCTAAGTCTGTCAATTAAAATGTTGTGGTCTATAGTGTCTAAAGCTGTACTAAGATCCAGTAACAACAAGACTGAACATTCTCCAGAGTCAGCATTCAATCAGTCATTTGTAACCTTAACAAGAGCAGTTTCAGTACTCTGTTTCTGACGAAAGCCTGACTGGAATTTCTCAAAAATAAAATTGTGTTCCACCACCTGTAAAAGTTGCTTTGCTACAACTTTCTCTAAAACTTTGGATAAGATGGGCAGCTTGGAAATTGGCCATATAAAATAGCCATTATACATGCTATCACTTGAATACATTGTGGGTTAAATTTCACACACTCTGTCCTCGATTTTCCCCACAGTCTCTTTAATCAGTAAAATATAAACCTTGAATACGTGTGTGTATTTATTATTATCTAGGTGACTTCTTGAGTAGCACACATGGCACTGACCTGCACACTCTTTGGCTTGCAGAGACACAACAAACGGAGACACAGACAGCTGCAGCTGCTCAGAAAGGCTCTGGAACGTCATATCGTGATCTGGAACATTCACTCCTGCACAGGGAGAAGACCAGAGACAGTCATTTAAGACAGGCCCAAGGACAGCATAACAAACAGGGGCGCTAAGTGTATGCCAACATTACAGGCCTCGTCACAGCCACGTACCAAGCACAAGAGCAGCTGTGGGAATCTCGTGGGCTCTCATACGTGACCCCCAATCATCTGTGCCACGCTGGAAAGTGGAGGCACTCTTTCTGATGAACTCAAAGAGGCTGTCTAATACTTTCCTGTTCAGTTCTTCCTGCAGAAGCTGTGAACAGTGAACAATGCCAATATGCATGTCATACACTGTCATATGTTTGACAAAAACAGAGCTTGAGACCATTCTGCATGACATCAATATATTAAACATATGACTGTTTATCTGAAAATTCTGAACCGTTGCAACCTTCTGTAAATGGCCCTGGCGACTGACATAAGCTGAAAGACAGCAACGCTCAACATTACAGAGTATGACAGTGGGTGCCGGTTTGTTATTACCTCCGTGTCGGTCTTCATTTTCTCCCATAATGACTGACAGGTTCTGAAACGTAGTCTGCTGTTATCCATGTTCTCACTGCCATAAGTGAAATAATCCTCTGGAGCCAGAGCGGGCCACACACGCACACAGACACGCACGCACGCACACAAATGACATCGGCATTCAGTGCTATCGGCCAATTCAATTGGCAATTGCTATGTTTCACAAAGTAATTTATACGTATTTGAAACTGTATTAGTTACCATCAACACAAGTAATTATAAGCTAACTCACCCACAGTGGGACTCGGCTTTCTCTTCTTGGCACTGGGCTTGAACACAAAACAACCCTATGCGGGGATATGTACACACGTTATCATGTGTATCAAGTTATTTGCAATGAATGAATGGACTGACAAGATACGTTAGTTTACAGTGTTGTTAAATAAATGGTGGTGTATTTCTTCGGCTTAATAATAATTTAAATTGTGAAACGTTTTAAATGTTTTTTTGAGGGATTAATACAGCTATTTATATAACGTGTGTAGCTGGCTAGCAAGCTTCATTCGTGGCAAAATAGTTAAAATAAAAACACGCTGAAATAAAATTGACAGTCGATTTACAGTTGTTTGCCTACCTTAGACACTGATGAAGTTGACATTTTCAGACAAATTCTGTTTCACACAGGCTCTTCTGTAACCTAAATTTCTTCTTTAGCAATATGAAACAACTTTTTGTAAACCGGATGTAAACATTCGACTAGTCCTCAGATTTTCCCGCCGTTGTGACGTACGTGCATCAATGTACGGTGGGTGGGTTCCCTTAACATAATTGTATTCACTGTTTAAAATGTATGTGAACTGAGAACAGTAAAAAGAAATGAACAAGCAGTTATGTACTGTCTAAGCGTCACCTAAAACTTTCATGAACACGCAAAGGTGAGTAAATCGCAAGCCACAATTCAGTAGTGGGTGTAAGATGTCACTTTGGCGCCATCTGGTGATATATGTTCAGGTCTACAACATCAGTATCCTACTACTGTCCTGGAGATACTGGGGTGCACCGTAAACGCTCAACGCGACAGAAAAGCTGCGTTTCTCGTCAAAAAACATGCAAAACTAATTCTGCAATCATCGGTGTTGTAATACACTGCGGGAACTGAAAACGGTGCAACACCGACAGGGGGAGGAAAGCCTACTTAGCCATAGACATACACACGAAAAACGTAATTCGAAACGTTTTGTTCCCGGACCTTGGTTTGTGGGCATGGATATAAAAATCAGTATGGACCAGAGTATTTGGATGTTTCCATGTGAAGGATTGCACGGCGGATAACTCAAACAAATACGTGTCTGGCGGAATAATTACATCAATGACTAATGGAAAAAGTCAGCTCATGTTCAGTGAGTGTCAGGGTTTGGTGTGCGTCATTTTCCCAGCTATTTTAATGACATGAAATGGACCCTCCACATACAGTGCGTAACGTTGTTGCTTTATGCCAGCTTGACGTGGAATTTAATACATGCCGATAGTCGTTTCTGGTGCCGAGACTTTATTTAGGTACAAGAGCGCTACAATACGTTTGAGCTAATATATCTGTAACAGGAATGGGGTTAAGCAGTAGACAGTGTAATGCTCATCAGTAGTTCTGCCATGCTCTGTGTTATACTTAATGTAAATAACCTGCAAACAAAGTTCTGTAGATCAAGTTTTATAAAAGGAAACAGTTACATTTTATTGAACACTGTGGAAGACATGTAAATATTACAGATACTAGTGTTGAAAAATAAAATAAATACAAACAAAAAAATCCCATAGGGATATATAAAAACTGTTTTTCCGTAAAATTCCCCATTTAGCAAAAACAATTTCAGTACTAGAAGCCTCATAAATACAAACATGTTCTAAAATCTATGTTCTCTACAGATTACCTGGTTCTTATATGACTAACAACATAGCCTACATTATCCAAACTTAAAATCAACCATATTTCATAAGTAGAAAATGCTCCATCTTCAATTGTATAATGGTCAAAACGGATTACCACTGGATATCTGATATTAACAGATCTGTTTGCAGCATGTTACTTTTCTAATCCTGAGTTGGGAGTCTGGGGAGAAGACATCAGGTTACGAGCATCCATCAACTATAAAGCCACTTTTTTATTATAACCATGGGTCGCATATCTTGAAGTTGCTTTAGCAAAAGATCAGCACCATTGGAAAATGTTTTGTCCATTACAATCTTCACATTTTTCACCGATTTAATATTCAGAGGATTTCTAAAGTCTACAAGGTTTTGACAGGCTCCGATAAAATCTTCAGGTGATTCGCACATAATGTTAGCAGTTTTCTGCTTAAGGGTACGCTGCCGTTTTAACGGCAACTCAGTCCTTGAACCTCCACTCATTTTTCTTTTGGGAGTGTGAGTCGATGGTGATGTTTCCAGGATCTTTAGAAAAGTGTCCAGCGCCACGCCATCCTCCGTTTCTTCCTCTTGAGAAGCAGTGGAGCCCTGGTCTGAAGTGTCTGTTAACTGGTAGCCTTTATCTGCTGGGCGATTTCTCAGAGTCAACTTTCTGTCCGGACATGCCAATGCTCTTTGCTCGGATTTTCGGGGCCGACCCCTCTTTTTCACCTCTGAAGTAGAAGACTGGGATTCAGAACTCTCATCAGTTGACAGTTTAGCTTCAGCTTGAATGACACCATCCAGTGTGTCTTGCCTCTGACAGCTAGCATTTGAAGGGTCAGGTTCACCCTCATCAGGGTCTGATTCCTCAGCGGAGGAGTCACTTGACAAACCCTCAGACTTGTTTGTGTCTTTGAATTTTGAGCGTGGGTACTTTTTGCAGAATATGAACTGGCTTCTCTGGTCCTCTATATACCGCTCGGTAAGGCCATGTGTAATGTAATGTCTAAATATATTTCGTTCGGACCTCTCGACAGCATCGCAGCCTTTTATCATGCATGGGTATTGCAGAGATAATTTTTTGGTGCACATAGCTGATGCATCATCCATAGATTTCAGAGAGGGTTTTCCAAAGCTAGTCCAGTGGTCAATGGATCTGTCGTCCTTCTTCTTAGTGTTTTTTTTCTTCACTTTGACTGTGTTTTCAATGTTCTCTTTTCCATTGTTGGGACTGACACCTGTCGTTCTCTGTTGCTGCGTTCTGGGAATATAAACTAAATCATGCTTTTTCATCTCATGACGGAGGAGGTTTGACTTTGTAGTGTAGACACGGTCACAGCCGTCATACTTACACTTAAAAGTCTGATCAACACTACCTCTCTCAGAGATGTTTATTTCCTTGTGAAAGTTTTTTATGTGGTCAATGTATTTCTCCACAGAGGTGAAGGATAGTGTACATTCTGACCGGTCACACTGGAACGTCCCTACATTGATGCTTGACATCATAGCAGTGGCTTTATCTCGAGTGAATTTGTGAAGTAAGAGGTAATGCTGCACTAAAGTTGTAATCCCTGGGAATATCCTTGAACAGTCTTTCACTTGACATCTGATTTCACTGTTCTGGACATCTGCATCTTGTTCACCAGTGATTTTCTCAGAATCAAGGTTTCTTGAAGGCGTGGGAAGGGATGACTGATGCATAGCCCTACAGTGAAGGATCAGATTTTGCTGAATGGTGAAAGCGGCAGTGCATCCTTCATGAACACACCGGTAGGGCCTGTAAGGGCTGAAGGAATTGTCAGCATCACACAGTTGAAGCCCTAACCTTTTCTGAAGCTTTTCTTTCTTTTGGACATGAACCTCATGTTTAGGTTTTATGTTTTTAGAACAGCTTGCTACTTCTGGTGAAAGTTTCACAGCAGGGCTAGATATCACCTTTGCTGCATGGCTAAAAGAGGGGGTCTCTAAATGCGCCCCTGGTTTTCCTATGGTGTCACCGGGACTACACTTTTGCTTCAGCATTGGGGTGTGATTCATCGGCTGGACTGTCAACGATGGTTCATTCTTGGTGTATCTGGCCTTTGAAAGGGATTCTAATTCGTAAAATGACTTTTCAACATCCCTTGAAGTATTTTCTGTTGATTGCACTCTCTCAACTGTTAATTGATGCAATGATTTCTCTTGTACTGGATCCCTTGCTGCAATTATCTCAGAAGACTGTGCACGTCCGTCTTGATTTGCGCTCTCCACTGGACACCTAATGTCAATATCAAGTGGCTCTTGTTTAATAAAAGTTGGCACCACTGCAGATTGCGTTCCACGTGTACCCTCTACCTCTGTTTCTATAGTGGAGTTGCTTGACCTTTTTTTGCGACTTCCAACCTTTAACTTGTTCATCTCTGCCCGTGTCAGGTGATGGATTTTTTCATAGTGAATTCTTAGGCCTGTGGTCCTGGTAAATGTTTTAGGGCAAATATGACAAGGATATGGAGAGAATTTGACTGGGGTTTTCTTGAGTTCCTCAATCATCTCAATGGAGTAATCATGAACTCTACAGAGGTGTTTGAATAACGCCTCTTTTGTCATGAACCCATACTCACAATGATGAATTTCACACTTGAATGGCTTGGGGCCATTTTCACGATTCTGATCATCCACCTTGACAACTGTTTTTGTTATCGTTCTTTGTTCATTTTTTTGCATAACTTTATCGTTTGAGATTGCATTGCTTTGGCTGTCATTGTACTTCGAGGAATACTTTTCCTGCAAACTTTTCTCATGTGCAGCTTCAATTAAATCCATCCTTTGTAAGGCATTTTGAATTTCTATAACCTTGTCATCTGCTCCAATTGAAGTTGTATGGGATGTTTTTTCAACAAGACTGCCATTTGACTCCCTCTCCCTCTGACCACATGCATTATTCTTTGACTCTTTCAACTCTATCCACGCTTCTGTTTTATTTGGACTGACTACGGATTGTCCACTGGCCGAAACTGAAGGAAAGGTGTTTGATGAATGAGAATCCGATGGTTTTTGGATTTCCTTTAGTGACATCTCAGAGGAATTTGGTGTGGAGAGATTACCAACAACGTCCTGTGGGAATTCACCATTTTGCAAGTTATAAATGGATCCATTAGTTTCAGGAACAGTTGGGTCATTGAGAAAGTCAAGGAATGACGTAGGCAAATCAGCCGTTAAGTCCATTTCATCTAATGGTTTGCACTGGGAGCGTTTTGAAAGATGACCTCCAAGAGACTTTGTGCTTGAGAATTCTCTAAAGCATCTTCGGCAGATGACTTTGCCATCTTTTATTATAGCAGGCCATTTTGTTCTCTTACTGAGTCTGCAGCGTTTTACTTTTTGTGTCTCAGCATCAGTATTCTTTTCTTCCACAGGGATAACCTCAGGTTCCACATGACATGTGTCTTCTTCATATGGGAAATCCTTTTGAATAGGAGCATGTGGACTAAGGAGCATGTCATCTACAGAACTGTTAATCTGGTTTTCATAAACAGGTGATGCAAGATGAGTCATGTTCTCCATGTTGATCATCTCCACTGTTGGTGGAGGTGCTATTTGGCCAGGGTGGTTCAATGCATTGCTCGGAATGTCTATGGATGCCAGTGATCTTGAACTAAGATTGGAAGATTCATTTGGGACATATGCGGCATGAAAATCTCCAGCTGACAAATTGCTACTATTACTTTCTTGTGCAAAAACATTGGGATTGTTTTTCCCCATTAGGGAAACAACACTATCATCATTAATTGCAGAGTTTATTAACTCATAGTGTTGCCCTCCACTGTGCATGTGTCCTCCATTATCCAGCATAAGAGAGCTTGACACATATTCTGACATCTGATTCATCAAACTTGATTCTGACTTAATGGACTGAATGACACTACCATGCATATTTGCTGGTGTATGTTCTCTTCCCCTTTCTAATGGAAAGCCAGTTTGATATGGTTCTGAATGCCAAGGAGTTGCTGGTATACTCCTACTGGGGTATTCATTCAGATGACAGAAGACATCTGCATAACAATTGTTTAATGTAGATGTCCATGAATCACCCACCTCTGACTGCATTAGTCCAGTCTGATCTAGAGGGGTTTCCCAAGCAGGGCAAATTGCAGGTGAACTTGAACTTGATGCCACTGGATATTCAAACTGCTGTAGTCCAGTACTTCTGCACACTGGTGCTTGTTGAATTAATGTTTTATCCTTCATTTCCTGTGATGAGTTATTCACAGATGGAACCTTTTTCAAAGTTATTTTGGCAACTTTCTTGTACTTCTTAGCTAGTTTCCAGTCTTCAAAAATTTCTGGGTGGTTTTTCTTGACATGTCGGGAAAGACTTTTGGAGGTACTGTATTTGCGATCACAAGCTTCAAGTGGACAAATATGAGCATCATCATCGCTACCAGCTACAGCAGGAGTGCTTTGATATTGATGTAGCAAAAATTGGGGTTCACTCTTAATTTCCGGCGTAGGAAAAGCCTGGGGTAACACACTCTGGACCACTTGAGTTGGACTGTTGATCAGCTCCTCTTTTGGGCACCCTTTCAATGGATTTGTTTCAGAGTGGTATTGGGGATCCTCACAAGTTGCAATCATTTCTTGGTGTGGGACTGCCGGAGATAGTTTTACATTCTCCAATACCAGCTTCGTTTTTATAAGTGGAACATAACATTTCTGTAACTCCTTCCTGGGATTATTAGCAGCATTCAACATGCTCTCAACCGAATGTTTTATTTTCGTCGGGCTTTTCGGGCTCTCAGAAGCGGTTTCTGTTGACGAACCGGATTGAACCACTCCTTCCTTTTCAATGTCATATGCATTCTTTTGATGTTGACTGACTGGAGTAAAGTAGGCTTCCTCTTGCCCAGAGCAGCACTGGGTGGAAGGTTCCATTTTAGGTAAAGGATTGATCTCACTTGTGATGTTCACATCCCTTGTGTCATGGTTCTGCAGATGCAAATTTAGCTGGGACTGTGAGTAAAAAATCTTCCCACAATTAGGTATTTTGCAAATGAATGTAAGGTAATGTTGTGCCTCATGATCATACAACAGGTACGCCTCATTGAAAACCCTTCCACAGTTAGGAAACATACACTGTGCCTTAAAGTCTGTGTGTTGTTTTTTGTGCATGAGAAGTTCCGAATTACAGTGAAAGCTGGCTGTGCAATTTAGTTGTATGCAATTGTATGGCTTAGCACCACAGTGCATTTGCAAATGATCATTGAGATGTCTGGCGTTAACAAACTGCCGACGACAATACTGACAAACAACCTTCTGTCTTTGTATCTCCAAGAAACGTGTCGCTTCCTCGTCGTTTTTGTGGGCTTTTACATGTGTCACGAGACTCCGAAAGAACTTGAACACTTTCTGACAGTATGTCACAGGGCAAACACAATCCTCAGTGAATTCAGATTCATATCTAGTTGGTACAAGCTTTGAAGGACTGCTGATGGTTGGTACAGGCTTTGAAGGGCTGCTGATAGTTGGTACAGGCTTTGAAGGACTGCTATTAGTTGCTAGAGGCTTTGAAGGACTGCTATTAGTCGGTACAGGTTTTTGCGGACTGATATTAGTTTGTACAGGCTTTGAAGGACTGACTTCGATCATTTCAGCACGGTTGCGATTTCCATCCAGAGATTTAGAATTGTTTGGACCGAAATTCGTCACTGCTTCAAGCTTCACCCCAGCTCTTTCTTTCAAATTATTACAATGACTGCTTGTGGACTGTGTTGGCTTGGACATTTTTCTTGTTGCTTTCATGGCAGCAAGTCGCTCTTTGCACGATTTCTTCACGTGTGATGCTACATGTGGCTCTAGGATCTCCTTGCTGTCAAAGCTGTCGGCACAGATCGGACAGGTGTAGACTCCATCTTTAAAATGCTTCTGTGCATGACGGACTATCCTGTGGCCAAGGAACTCTTTATCACATAGAACACAATACTGCATATAGGCTCGCCAATTCCTAAACCTTGCTGATACAAACCCTTTCTCCCTTAATTTCTTAGCTTCTCTATTTTTCTCCCGCTCATCTGCAATTTCATTTAATTCATTTGTAGTGTTCAAAATAAAGTCCTCAAGGTCTTTAAACTCTGGACCTTTTTCTGCTGCATCATCCTCAAGTTCCTCATCCGTGTCATTGTGAGTTTCAACAGGAGACACAATGGACGCCTCCTCACCCATCAACGCCAAGCAGTTGCGCTTTAAGGTTCTCCAATCCCAGAATTCTGGATCAAAAGGCCACTGTGTCTTCAAGGCCAACAGTAACTCACAGCGCAGTGAGTTGGGTACTGGAAGATTCTCATCCTCAAGCTTTTCATCTGGTTCATTATAGAGTGATTCAACGGCATAATATGACTCTGCAGTGGATTGAATGAGGAACTCTGTTAGTTTGCATGCCCGTTTCACCTCCAAATCAGTGGGCAGAAGGCAGGAAATAGTTTTGCAGATGGTGGTTTTGCTGTCCATGTCATCACTGGATGCCATTTGTAGAGCTTGAATGCACATTTCAATACACACCGGCAGTCCAACTTCTCCGACCTGAGAAAAGAATAAAGCCAATAAAGTCAGTTATGAAAATATCAATTAAGACATGCCATCTCCAAGCGGTACCATGGAATCTTACACAGTCAATAATTTTACCTCAGACTGGATAACCTTGATGAGGAAGAGGATATGACAGACACTGCTGGAAAGCAGAACCAACTTTCTGCACTGATCGAGAAAAGCATCTGCCGAAGCCTCTGACCTCATTAAGAGTTTGCTCCAGAAAAGCGTGAGCTCCCTGTAAAAAGATAGGTGTGTCATCATTGGTGTTCCATACATGAAGATCTGTCAAATGTGCATGCGGGTGGAAAATGGACAGAGGACAACACTCACCAGGCACAGTAAACATCCCCCTGGAGAAGCTGTCGCTTGAGGAACGCCGAGCACAAGGAAAGGGCTGCTTTGTCATCTCCATCGGACTCTAAATTGCAAATCATCTCCAATGCATCCTTACAATCCACCTGCGAAATCTGGAACAGAGAAAAACATTTTGATAATTTAAGTATATCACTGCAATCTAGAGTTGAACATTTATTAATTTCACTGGTTTACAGAGGTCCAGCGCTCTAAGCCACTGCCTCCGGTGCACATGTACTGCTACAGCGTGGGTTTGAATCTGACACACCGCCCTCTTTTGATAATGCTCTTACCTCATTATCAAAAAAGTGTTTATCGTTTCATTTAGTCAGCTAATCTGTACTTACCCAGAATCAGACGAACTCATAGATACCATTTCTTATGAGTCTGCATGCAGTTTGGAGATGAAGTTAGCATACTGTTAGATTAGCACAAATCTCCAGGCAGACAGCTCCTCTCAAAAACAGAGAAACAACCTAAGAACTCCAAAGCGGGATGTTTTGTCATGTATAGTCTCACAAAGCTATATTAACAAATAAAAATAAAGTTATGGTTCCTGAAAATCAAAAACAAGATTCCCGCTATCGCACCAAGACGCATTAATAAATTGATGGAACGATAGCCTAATTGTATTTGCTAGCAACAGCCGTGTGTGACACACACTGCTGCTCTAACTGACATTGCAGCATGATGCCTGGTGTTAACAGTATGCATATGCCATGAGTTACATCTGTCAGAGTCGGCCTTTAAATGCAACCGGGTGAACAATGTTTAAAAGTCAATGATTGAGTCCAAATGTCTTACTATACACGTGGCAGCGAACTTCGTAGGGATAGACTATTTACCTGCTTTTGAAAGGGATCTGGTTACTGTACCTAGAGACTTCTAACATTTAAATGAAGATAGCAATACGCCAACTTTAATGACCTCCGAACTGCACAAAGAGACATAATTGTGTCATATGAATTAATTTGACACTGGGTAAATAGAAAGTTTACCCAGTAATCTTTCTATTTAAAACCTGTGGTATCCCTTTAAAAATGAGCCTTTGTTAAGACACTTTATGTACTTTTCTGCTAAATGATAATGTAAATGCTAATCACCCACCTCTTGCGTGAGATTCTCTTGTGTTTTTGTCATGCAGAGGCAAACAAGGTATGTCTGCTTGAAGTTCCATTTTCCTTCATACTCTGGATATTCAGAGCACATCTTAGCCAAGTGAGCCGCTTTCTCTGATCGATTCTGTTTTATAAGGTGCTTTATGCGCATGTTAAGGAGGGCGGGACCTTCCATCTTCAGGAACTCATGAACTGGTGGAGCGGAGAACACTATTAAAGACTGCATTACTGAGTGAGCAGCGCCCACAACAGCCTCTCACGTGTAGAAAATGTTTGCTATGAAAGTAAAAAAAAAAAAAAACAGGCAGGCTAAAACGAACCTTTGTCAATTTCAGGTTTCTCATTGGACATAATTCCGCAGAGTGTGGTATTGGACCACACTCCAGGTTCCTGTGCCATCGCCGACAGCATGTGAAGCTGCGTGTTCCCATTGTCTTGCAGAAAGCCGTGTGCTGACTGTAACATATCACAATTTACTGGAAAACCTTTCAGTTACAAGCATCAAAACAAACTACTTGTCAGAATATGGATTCATCTCAGTCAGGGTTGGTGATATGCCTGTATTTTCAGCTTCAAAGAAAGGACTTTTTTTTTTCACGGGGTCAACATGTCATCAGTTTGCTAAAAGGAAGGGACAATGGGGGAAAAAAACTACACTTTTAGCTTAATTACATACATTTCTGTTCTATGTAACATAAAAGAATTAGAGCGCAGAATCACTAACCTTGACCGAGGACTGGAAGTCCTCCCATAAGGCACCAGGGACATGCTCAGGCAGTGAGAGCAGGAGCTCTACACAGCTCCTACAAGTAAAAGAGGGTCATTCAATACGTTATACACAGCGCCTACAAGTAAAACAGGGTCATTCAATACGTTATACACAGCTCCTACAAGTAAAAGAGGGTCATTCAATACGTTATACACAGCGCCTACAAGTAAAACAGGGTCATTCAATACGTTATACACAGCGCCTACAAGTAAAACAGGGTCATTCAATACGTTATACACAGCGCCTACAAGTAAAACAGGGTCATTCAATACGTTTGCACTGGCTCACGCTAATCATGATTAACTTTTGCAAAAAAATAAAAACAAAAGGCAGCCCTTACAAGAAAACCCAGATCGATTTGTCTCGTCAAACGACTGGGCCAGGATACTGACATATTGGCCCACACAACCGATCAAAGCGTAGTGCTGACCGTACATTCAGCATCGCCTAGGTCCGGTACCATTGGCTATGTCACACAGTTGGTTCCCTGGAGCATCCATGCACATGGAACAGATATTGACATTATCTGTGGGTACTCACAGTGCTAGGTTTTCAAGTACGCGTGGCACATTTTCACATTCGGAGGAGAGACAGGAGGTGGCCTTTGCATAACTGAGTATGGCTACGGTGTAGGCCTCCAGGAGCGGCAGCGGATCCTCCTCAGTCTTCCATCGGCCTGCATGTTCCACGAGAACCTGCAAACAAACGACAAACCCGGCATGACCACTGAGTGGAAAACAAGGCATTGTAAGCTGCCCAAGCCGAAAGAGCAGTTTACTTAAAGTGTGTTATTTCGGAAATACCTGAGTTGTAATTTAGTACGCTAAACAGTATTAACATTGTATTTAAGCAGTATTTAAGTAGTAATAAGCATAAGAAAGTGTTAAGTAAACTAAAGTATGAAATATGATTGGAAATAACATTTTAGGACACTTAAAATATACTTAGAATTTATTTCAAATGCATTAACAGTTGGCTACCTTTTCTAGGCTTCTCCATCCAAGTAAAGCACTGTTATGAGTCGATAATTAATGGCTTTGTGTCCTGTAGCTAAGTTTGGCGTGGGTAACACTGCTTGGCACTTTCCCCCTCCTCAATCTGCGCACTTGCTATTCTCTCACTCAAAACGCCATTGAGCCAATGTTACGTAGTAGCACTCAGGTTAAAAACATACTGGTAGTTTAAAAAAAATATATAATTCAAATATCCTAATATTTGGGAAAATAAAATAATATTTGAATTATAAAATCATGTCCAGTGCACATCCATATTATTAAATTAGTTGGTACTTAAACCATCCAAATAAATTGGCAAATAGCCTCATTAAACTAAATAGAACATTTGGGGAAAAAACATGACTACAAATAAGTTCTCCACGCCATGGTTCCCAGCGTGGAATACTAGAACTTTTGTGGGTACTTGGCCTGTCGACAGGGGGTACTTGACAGGACTGAGATGGGTGATTCCTTGTAATTATTGATGATTTGTCTTGTTTTGGATTGTCACAAATTGTGGTTATTATTCGTCTGAAAAGCATAAGTCTTTGATTTGTCTGGGTGGTTTAACATCATCTGCCACAGGGCCTCACAATTCTGTTCCTGGAGAGCTGCCGTAAATTCACTATCTAACCCAAATGTATAGCATGTGAATGTGATAGCTGGATGAAAATCCAGATCAGGTTAGTCACAAATGGGGTTGGCGGAAACCTACAGGACAGAACAAGATTGAGCAGCCTTGATACAGCATAATAATTAACTTGACCATGTTTTAAGAGATATTCAAGGTCAGACTTTTGTTGTCGTCATGTATCTGGAAAAGAGAAATGGCTAGTCCTTTAAATTAATGTAAATCCCAATTACATCCTACGGAGTAAGCCTATGTTAGGTTAAAGTGATTTGTTTAACCCTATTTTTAAGGTAAATACTTAAGCAACAACTTTTTATATTTTTAAATACACTGAATGATGTTTTTGGTAGCTTTAGCACACAAAATATAATTACAAATCTATTTAAAGTGGCCTGGGGGGGTCCAGCAGTCTGGGCTTCGGCAGGGGTTCAGTGCCAGCCCAATGCTCCTTCAGCAAATACTCTCTGCCTTTACACCAGTCTCCATCAGGTGACACATGCAAACCGCACAATATATGAATCTTCAAATCAATTTCAATACCACTTTGTATTACAATAACATGTGGGGAAAAGTCCAAAGAGGGGGGACCAACCCCAACGAGACACGTTAACTTTAGGTAGCTGAACACAGTTCTACTTGAAATCATGCCTTCCCAAATGGCCTGTGGTGGTCGAGGTTTCTGCCTCCGGAACACATGTACTGCTGCAACGTGTTTGAATCTGACGTAATACTCTTACAGTGAAAGCTCTTCCCCCTATCTATTACCACTTTCCTGTACAATAGCGTAAAATGCCTGGGGGGAAAAATGCTTCAAAAATTATCCCTTTTGGGGATATTGGAAGCATTAATAGCAGTGCATTCTGGGTATTATTATTGCAATAGCACTGTTGTAGTATTAGGTAGGGATCTGCCATGGCAAATATTGTATGTCGATTGCTAGATTTCTCATCCAGCCCACTTACTCAGTTATGGACACTCTTGTAGACTTCAGTAGAAATACTTCTGCCATTCACCAATGTGAAAAATATAAGATGAACCGACATACTTACAAAAGCAGCACTATATGCTGGGGTGAGGCTGTTTTGACCTTGTTAAGCGAGGCTGCTGAATGGAACCTAGTCTAGATTAAAATAAAATAAATAAGTTCAGACAATGGAAATTCAAGACCCTACAACTCTGCACCCCTATTCAACCAGCGTCCATGTTTGGTGTGACTGGTAGTAGTAGAAATATTTCATAATCATTTTTGAATTTTTGCCAACTATACAACATTACCATAACATAACTGTTTTACTGTTACAGTTAGATATTTTTTATAATCTACTGCCAGCTGATACCTTCATTTAAAAATTTTGTAGAATCCAGCAACGTGCTGGTCCCAATCATTTGCTTATTTTCTATGCATGGAATTTCACATTGTTTCTTTACTTGTCCTGGCTTCCCACCAGGAAGGGAGCCCATAGTGAAAACCTAATTAAATGAATGCAATAGTAGAGCTAGGCAATAGGAGAGCTAGGCAAAACATTGCGGTAAACAGCCTGAATTGATGCAATAACAATAAATAAAACTATTTTTATTGCCCTTTTAACTACCAATAATTTTACTATTATTAATCAGTTATTAACCATATTAGCAAAAGTAACATTTCCCCAAGACTGGCTCCTTATTGTAATGAACAACATATGGAAAACGCTATTGATAAGTGGCCAGTGTCAATCATTTCCACTTTATCATCCCAGACCACTCTATGTAGTAGTCTACAATTGCCTAAAGGTAACCAGAGTACATCAATAAGGATATGTATCAATAACACAGTGTGTTTTAAGGTCTAATATTAATAGTTGAGGGTGAAACCAGCTTGGATACAGACACTGAAAATCTTTTCCCTGCCTGTCATCCCTTCCCCCAGTGAATGGCAAACAATCTCTGCTCAGTGAGTATGGATGGACTGCACTAACTCTGCCAGAACTCAGGTTATTAATAAAAGTGAAAAAGTGTGTTTTCCTCAGCCAGCACAAGTTAACACACCAACCTTCAGGTGACTTATTTACTGGTAGAAATGCATTAATTAGACTACCCATCCAGTCTCATTGCTGAAGTGATCAATGTATTAATTACTTCGCACAGAAGGGGCTTCAGTTAAAACAAGGCCCGCCTGGTTTGTCACACAGCACGTATAAAACGAATAAACCTAAACTAAATGGTCGATTAATTCATATTTATTTTCTACGTACATAAATGAACCTACGGTTTGCACGAAAACGAATAAACTATTAAGTAGGCCAGGCCTATACCGTTGCAGAAGACGTTAGCAGGCACAGTATTGATCCACTAACACAATGGGCGAATGGAAAAACGTTTAACGGCCATGATATATAGTTAAATATGCATATAAACGTGGATAAAAGATGTTTCACCACGTGCAAAACATAAAACGATGATGCATTTCAATAAAACGCTGCACAAAAGCTAGCTAGCTAAAACGTCTCAGCATGAAGAAGCCTTCTCAACTACTAGCTAGCCAACACTGAGCTAGCTAACTAGCTTGGAAAATTGAGTGATGCTAGTATATAATTCAAAAGTCAGGGATAAAAATAAATATCAGAAAACACGTATGGTATATATACTTCACAAACTAATACCATCAAACGGTAAAATGGGGAGTAATGGTGTTTTTTTATATGTTCAGATGTGGCTAGCGCGAGCTAGCTACATTGTTGTAGCCAACCAGCAAACGTACACGCGCATCATCAGCCAGGAAGCTGGATGGGAAGACTGCAAACCAGCTAGGATGGGTAGTTGGAAAAATATGCTGACCTGGCAGAACTCCTGGCAGAAACGCAACGAGGCCTCCGACGGTGATTCCGGGCTTTCTTTTAGTGTTGTGGTTAATCCCTGGAACCGTTCTCGGAGCCCCTCGATTGCTTTCCTTGTGTCATATTCCTTCTCCGTCTCTCCCTCCGCCATCTTCACAACAATCACGACCGCGTACGCACAGATGTTACGCTGCCAGACTTGCACACGCACGGACACGCAATAGGGGGGAGGGGAAAGACTGGGAATGGGAAAGACGACGATCGGAAAGCATTACATCGGTGTCAACCGGTCACAGGGCCGACATACGCATGGATAACATTAACCAGGCGAAGATGTATGGCCTAAAAAACTACGTTTTTATTGAATGACAATAAACATTATATTGATAGGCCTGCTGTATGTATCCTAGCATAAATTGCACCGTTGCCATTAAAATAAACATCATTCTGTTGGCCCAATAGCCCGTTCACCAAATATAGCTTGTGTTTGGTTCTCCGTTAAATCACGTCAGTACAGAATGCAGTTTTCCATATGCTCTGTCTACACGTTAAGATACACATAGAGGTTGCAATCTCTGTTGCGCTCCACAATGCCCTTGCCCACCCAAACAAGAATACCTCTGTGAAAAAGCTGTCTATAACGAACACAGCTCAGCATTCAACACCATATCGCCCTTTAACCTCATCACCAAGGCCAGGACCTGAACGCCTCTGCAAGAGTCTCACATACGCCTGCATACAATGAAAGACTTACCTGTCCCACACCCACACAGTCATGAGGAGAACACGTCGGCACCTCCTCTCTCGTAGAAGGCTGAAAAGACCCTCACACCCCCAAAATGTTCCACAGCTGCACCGCTGAGAGCATCTTGACCAGCCACATCTCTGCTTAGCGTGGCAACAGCACTTTCCTAGATCCCAAGGCGATTTCACGGGCCTGCAGGGTTCTCCACTGTGACCATGCTCAATGCCACCTGGGACCTCTTCAACAGCAATGTCAGAGGAAGGCGCAAACATCATTTAAACATCTCATCCACCCGAATCATAGGCCATTCGCCGTGAAGACACAGCAAACGTCACCAGTGCATCATGTCCAGAACTGATGGGAGGACCCGGCGGCCCCCCAAGCTAGCTAACGGTAAAACATTTTTACTGAATGGTTACCAGGAATATCTGAGCGGTCCCCTTTTCTCTTTTGTACTGATGTCATGCACACACACTGGACTCCTACCTGGAGACACATTCATTCATACATACCACACGGCAACACACGGCATCACACGGCAACACACGGCACCACACGGCAACACACACACATACACACTTTTACTTTTTGTGTTGTTGCTATGTTTTTTTCTATCTAATTATATTGTCACCTAATCCCCATCTACAGCCATCTACATGCGGGATATATTGCTCCTTATCATTGACTCAAGGGAATCAACCAAAATTACACATTTCTCAAATTATACTCTGTGTGTGTTTCCCCAAAAAATGTATGGTCAAAATTGCTGGCACTCTCGTTTTCCTTGCTTTGTTCATCCTCCCTTTGGAATGATAATGTTACTGAGATTTAAAAAAAAAATGAAATCAGAGATGACACTGGAGAAGATCTTAGACCATTTCTCAGTGCAGAATCTTTTCCAGAACCTTGACATCCTTCAGTCTGGCAACCGGGCATTTGGCCAAAATGCCCTGGAACTGGGTAAAGTTAGTAATGCCATGGACCTTATTAACAAGGTCCCCAGGAGCAGTGGAAGTCAGAAAGCCCTGTGACATCAGTCCACCACCATATTTATTGGTAGGATGGCATGCTTTCTCATTTCAACACCAAAAAATAATTACTTGTGTGCTCAATGAGCTCTATTTTCATGTCATCCAATAAATGTAAATGCGTGGAGCTAACAACTCTTGGATGTGAGCCAGTGATCTATTCAGATGAAAAGCTCTTTGGCCACGCACACTATTAGATGCTTGAAGTCGAAATGAAAACTGACTGTGTTTAGGCTATCCCAACTTAAAACACTTAAAAAGATATTGACTAAGACAACATATATTTCCATAATTAGCATTAATTAAGCCTAAAATAGTATCTCTTGAATGTCAAGCTTGAGAGACCAAACCAACATTGTTTCACATGTTTAGGCAATTCCAACTTAAAATGCCTAAGAGTGTATCGACTATGACAACATACATTTGCATAAATGTTCATAATTAGCAATGATTAATCCTAATATTGTTAGATTAGATTCAACTTTATTGTCATTGAACAGTATGAGTACAGTACAACGAAATGCAGTTAGCATCTAATCAGAAGTGCAATTAGAAAAGGGCAGGATATTTACAAGTATTAAGTGTAGCTAGTGTATGTTACAAGTGGAATATATTGATGTGAAGGTAAATACCGTACAAATGGCAATTCTAAATGTGCAATGAAGGCAAATAAGGGGAGGGCAGAATATTTACAAGTATTAAGTATATGTATGTACAAGTGGGGAATTAATAGTTGTGCAATGAGGCAAATGCAAGTGCAAATGGCAATTCTGACTGTTCAGTCAAGCAAATTTGAGATGTAAGGTCGCATGTGCAACAGAAATGCAGGGATAGCAGCAATGAGGTTCCTGAGGTAGACATGTGCATGTAAAAACTGAAAAATGCAAGTACAAAGGCAATTCTAAATGTGCAGTGCAGGCAAATTAAAGGTGCAAGGTACATGTAACAACTGAAATCTTCCTTATCAGACTTGCAGTGTCAGAGTCCAGAAGAACAAGGGAGTAGAGTCCAGACGTACAAGGAAGTACAGTCCAGACGTACAAGGAAGTACAGTCCAGAAGTACAAGGAAGTAGAGTCCAGAATAACAAGGAAGTAGTGCAACAAGGTCTCTGAGAGGCGGTACTAAGCGGTGGGCGGGTGTGTATGCTTAGAGACAGGTCACAGAGTTCAGCAGGGATACAGTACATGGAAAGAAACTGTTCCTGAGCCTGCTGGTGCGGGAACTAAGAGACCTATACCGCCTGCCTGATGGGGGGTCCCTGATGATGCTACGCGCACTGTGCAGACACCGATTATGCTGGAGGTCTATGATGGCTGGGAGCTGGTTAACAGTGATGTGCTGGGCGGTTTTCTCCATCCGTTGCAGGGCCTTCCAGTCGACCACAGAGTATCTGCCAAACCACACTGTGGCGCAATTAGTCACAATGCTCCCAAAAGTGCAGCGGTAGAAGTTCACAAGGATCTTGGAAGACAGGTGGGCCTTCTTCAGCCTCCTCAAAAATTACAGGCGCTGCTGCGCCTTTTTGACCAGAGTTGAGGTTTTGAGGGCCCAGGAGAGGTCCTTGGAGATGTGGACACCCAGGAATTTGAAGCTGGACACACGCTCCACCTCAGTGCCATCGATGAGAACTGGGCTGTGCCTGCAGCCTTTAGACCTCCCTTTTAGACTTCCCACAATGAGCTCTGTGGTATCTCTTGAACTGTCAACCTAGAGAGAACAAATCAAGTTTGTTTCACATGTTTAGACAATCCCGACTTAAAATGTTCAACCTTTTTGTCTCTTCCTGTACATTTCTGCTATCCTACTTTAAAGTCTTAAGAATTCTTCGACTACCATCCACAATTTATTCTAAAAGCGTTAAAGCAGGCAGAGATTTCCACTGAGCTTGATTTTATTAGCCCAGGACTCAGCTGGATGACTAATATTTGCCTGTGAAACTGGCCCTGTATGTTCTGTGTCTAGATGTTATCCACTAGCAACAGCATTTTACGAGGAACTCAGCGAATGAAGAGGATTCTGGACCACCCCTTTTTGGGGTTGGAAGTAATAAGCAGACTGCTGGATCAAAAAAATTATTGGGGTCTTTGAGTGGGGTGTCTTGGTTCCTGT
The DNA here is from genome assembly GCA_016801175.1 of Esox masquinongy. NCBI lineage: Eukaryota > Metazoa > Chordata > Actinopteri > Esociformes > Esocidae > Esox > Esox masquinongy. Next base: position 37,501 of record JACXGI010002331.1, on the reverse strand, counting down.
ATCATATCCTGATCTCCCTTAACCAATTAGCAACTGAAGCAATTCCGAAATATCTGTGCGTAACGGAAGTAGGATTCCAGATAAGTGTGTAGGGAAAAATGTGTTGTCTGCAAACTTATTAAAATAGTGTACACAAGTACAATATGTTATAATATAATAATAATATATACAATGTCATTTTTTGGGCCATATATGATTGCTTTATGGCTTTTGCATATGGCATAGCGGTAAAGACAGATTTTTATTACATTTCAGGAGATTTCTACTATTTTTAAATAAATACCAGGGTCCTTCAACTCAAAACTCAAAATCGAATTTCTAAATAAGCCATCAGACGATCAATGTAAAACAATTCAATTTCTTTGCTAATTAAGTAAAAAAAAATAATTTTAAAAGGTTAAAAATATGTCTGTATTTTGCCTTTGTAAAAGGATTTTTATGTGATATGAGAGTAGATGGCTTCAGCGCCGCACCACAATTGAGAGTCTATTCACATTTAGATGTCGGGTTTGGCTGTCTGGCTATTCATCATTGTGGCTGTGAATGCCAATCTGCTGCTGAACATAACAATTTGACTGAAGGAGTAAGCTCACAGAATTTTTAGGTATTTTAGTACATAGCTTTTAGTCTACATGAGGACATACTATAAAAACATACTGTAGATAGGCTATGCTAATGGCCTGTCTTAAGTCTTAGTCCGTCGGCATTTGAGTGTGTCGTGGCTTGGAAGGAAAATGCCAAATGCAATCTTTATAACTACATTTCCTAAATCACCTTTGAATGTCAATTAAATCAATGTGTGTTTAATTCATGAAAATAACTCCAAATAACCTACAGTATCTCTGAGCCTATCTGAACCTCTTTTGCCCCTTGAAATGCTCAGTCTTATCGTGACAGGTGCTATGAATCAAGTTTGAAGACGTTAACCTGAACAGCCATGGAAGAAAAAAAACAACTTTGGGCTGCACTGGACATTTCGGGCATCTTTGCTCAATAAAGAATCAGAGAGATCATGTGCTGTAGTAGTACGCTCGTGAAGGACATTTTAATTCAGTATTCAAAAATACTCTGAAGTGTATGTGTTCACCACAATGCATAAATACAAGTTTAATAGGCTAAGTGCAACAACAGCACTATAAATATTCTCAGCAGACTACAAACATTTGTGGTAGACATTGGTCTCCTAATATGTGATTGCTCTAGTTAACACAAGGAACTTCTGGAAATGGTTGTGTAAAATATATAGCATCTGTTGCCAGGCTTGTACTGCGTGAAGGAGATCTCCAGCCCTTCCGGGCAGCTCATGATTTATGATGATAACACGTGTTACACCAACACTCTGTGTGATTGGTCAGGTTTATGTTGATGTCCACGGTCACCTGAGAGAGGAGGACGATTTGGATCAATTCAAGTTGTTCTTTACACGACACATTTACATTTAATTCACCTGTGTTGTACTACAGATGTCGGATGATCAAACTTTGTTTAGCGGATGATGTCCATCTCAACCACCACTTCACTAGCTAAATATTATCTTACCCTTTTCCAGTCCTTTGCAACGCAACATGTGGCTTCTGATGTGATGTTCTTCGGGACCACCATGGTTTTTTTGGAGCGTAGCGGTGTTGGGTAGGATCTTGAGAAGCAGCAGCCTGTACACTGATATATAGGGGCACCCGGAGTCGAGAATATTTTGTTCTCCTTTAGTTTGCATTCTTCACAACCCACTGTGAAGAACATGACAGCATACATTAATAGAAGAAAGCACACCAATTTATATTGTCACTCTAATGAAAACATGCCTACTACAACATCAACTTACTGGTCATTTTGGCTAACAGAACATGGACAGTTTTTATGGTAATCTAAAATAAAGCTTACTGTTTGCCACTTCACTGTTTGGGTAGGAGTCTGCAATATACAGAAGTATAGACAGGATGATGGATACTCCAGCTGATTTTAACAAGGCCATCATACTGGAGTTAACAGCCTGCCAAGAAAAAGCAACATATTCATCTCAGATTTTTTGACAAGATCACAATGAATGAATGCATGAACACAACGGTATAACAACACAAAGGAAACGCAGCACAAGGAACAGAAAATGCATTACCTGTTGTTTGGGTCTTTTGGTAGAAGCCTACTCAGTGTTCAGTGAAGAGCCTACTGCCCCGACTATTAACTTTTATACTGCTGTCCCTCGCCCCATGTGCTCGACTGGGATTAGATAAACCCCTCTGGCCTTATCAGTGATCTGTGCGATTGAGTCATTGACCACTTAGCTACCTGTCTCATAATCCCTGAAATGAAAAAAGGAACTGCACATGCCGTCGAAAGTCAAAACACACTTCCATCCTTCCGTCCTGACTATGGATTTGAGCTTCTAATCCTTTAAACAGATGGGATGTTACTAGGGAACTGTTGTTATGTAGCCGAGGGCAACACAGGGTCATTGGTTCATTCGGTTATGTTCATGGTCGTTTGCATTCTCGGTCCATCAATCAAAAGTAATTCTTAAACTTGGAATATCTGATCTGTTGATGTTGGTTTGTAACCCACAAAAGGTAAATATGTACAGTAAACACAAACAATTTTTTGTGAAATAAATTAGATTTCTTAAATTAGCCATGAGAACTAGCCCATGACTCTGCTAAAACAGCCCTGTGGGGGCAACCAATAAACACTGGATGTGAATGAATGTTGTTCTCTGCAAGAGACAAATAGATATTTATGTCAGAAACACAGTTCAATGGCATCTTGCTTACATTCATGTAATAATCTTAACAAGCCAATGTATCCTCATTTAAAGTAGTTGTATGTTAATAAATATGCGCTTTAATTTACTACTTGAAACTCTATATGAAGTGTGTTCAAAGCAACATTACCATAGTAATGCAAAGGAAAATGACAAGAACATTTGTCTTCCTCCAAATGATCCCAGGTTGACTATATAATACAAACCATTCACTGCCTTCCTAATTACAATAAGTAATGAATGTATGAATGCTTAAAAAATATATTTTAGGAATACTTTATATATATGCCACGTCTTCCACCGCTGAATGCTGGATTTGTCATAGGTGAATTTCAAAGGAGCGATCTGCAATTGCTACAGTGATTTCACATGATCATGAACTGGAAATGTCCTTGGGTTTGAAAAGTTACATCTCATGAACAAATAATTGCTTTCAAAGCCAAAACAAGACAACCGGTTCCAGGCCACTGAAACCAACCAAGCAGTGCAAACCCTCACCAACAACCTGCTGCACACCCTAACCTCCTTGTCATTGTGATTGGTAGTGAAATGTATTCAGACAAGCTGAGGTCACTTTTAAGAATAATGTCTTAAGAACAGTGTATGTTTAGCCATTTGAATGTGGTGATCATGTGACTTAAATTAATGACAAACCAATTGATTCTTGATTCCACATGAGCTAAATTTAAATGTTGAACCCCCTCAGAACCCACAATCAAATCTTGTTATAACCCATTGTTTATAAACAACATAATTGTGAACAAACACATTTTAGCCTAATATATATACTGTGCACAGACAGAACTGTTTTCAGAGAGCTCATGGATGGTCAGTCTTTGCATCCTCTTTCTACTGACTGTGGGTACATTTCTGCATCCCGTCGTTCGACTGTTTACCAAAAGAGGGGTGGGGTAGAGGGCCTTGTTTCAACTGAGCAGGTGGCCCCTTTAAGTTGCTCTTTTATCTCTCTATCTTTCCGTCTACCAGCGTATTTAAATCTCCCGGCCTTGGTTACATTAGCGACGAGGCCGTGGCAGATGTAACTGAATAGGCATAGACGATGGCACATGAAATCTCTGAGATTTAATGGCTCTTTTTAGCTTAGCAACCATGCCATGTGTCACATCTGTTCTTCACTCCTATATAGTCTTTGTATCCCTGGATTCAAAATGTTCATTTTACTGGTTACTGTGAAGCATTAAGACTAAATGCTATTAGAGTTTTATTGCACATGGTTTGATGAATAAGACAACATCCAATCCATATTGTCAACAAAATTCACAATATAGTACTACAGGAACTTACTATAAGATGCTGTAAATGATCAATATAGTACTAAAGGAACTCACTGTAAGATTCTGTAAATGATCAATATAATATTACAGGAACTTACCGTAAGATGCTGTAAATGATCAATATATTACTACAGGAACTTACCGTAAGATGCTGTAAATGATCTGTTTGGTGAATGAACTATTCTGGATGAAGGCACGCTACAATTACCTCAGTTCAAATAAAACATGCTTTTAATCCAAATGAAAAATGCATTCTTCATGTGTGACAACATTTGTATGATGTGTAGAATCTTTCATTAATAAGCCTTTTACCCCAGATGAACAATCAGCCCGGCACATTGCCAGGAAAGCGGAGTCGCTTGTGGTCATTACCCCGGATCAACAATCAGCCCGGCACATTGCCAGGAAGCGGTGTCGCTTGTGGTCATTACCCCGGATCAACAATCAGCCCGGCACATTGCCAGGAAAGCGGTGTCGCTTGTGGTCATTACAATGGAGCAGCATCTTAAAGGCCTTCTTGAAGTCTTCATTGAAGCTGGTGTAGAGCAGGGGGTTAATGAGTGAGTTGCTATATCCCAGCCAGGTGAAAACGTCAGACACCTGTGCCGAGGCGTGGCACACCTGGAGGCCCACCAGAAGTTCCTTCACAAAGAAAGGCAGCCAGCAGAGGATGAAAGCGCCTAGGATAAGGCCCAGGGTCCGCGCAGCCTTCCTCTCTCTGGAGGCACAGATCTGGGTCCTCCCGTCGCCATCACCCCGGTCCCCCACCGCATGGCTCACACAGATGGGACCGTTGAGTCCGTTGAGCTCCATGTTCAGCGCCGGGTCCGACACGGACACCTCAGGCGTGCAGAGGGACGTTGGTGCAACACAGCAGGCACTGAGGCGGGTGTGGCCACTGGCACTCCCGTTACACCGAGCGCCGGAGGACACCCGCCGGTGGTACAGGGTACGGGCAGCAACGAAGATCCTGTAGTAGAGGATGAGGATGAGGACCATGGGGATGTAGAACGCCCCCAGCGTGGAGTAGATGGTGTATCCGACGTGGTCGTGTGCGATCACGCAGTCGGTGCAGTTACCGCGGAGGTCGGCGTCCCCGCTGTGCCGCCAGAACAGGTGCGGCACGGAGATGAGGGCCGACGCGGTCCACACGGCGGTGACCATGACGACGGCGCGGCGCGGCGTTCTCCGGCTGGCGTACTCCAGGGCCCTGGTGATGGCCCAGTGGCGGTCCAGGGCGATGGCACATAGGTGCAGGATGGAGCAGGTGCAGCAGGTCACGTCCACGCTCAGCCACGCCTCGCAGACTACACATCCCAGAATCCACCTGTTTGTGGCGATGTACAGGATGCTTAGGGGCATCACCAGGATGGACACTAGGAAGTCAGTGACGGCTAGGGAGCAGATCAGGTAGTTGGCGGGGAGATGGAGTTTTTTGGTGTTCATAATCGCTAATATAACGCCGACATTCAACAAGGCAGTGAGGACGGCCACAATGCTGAGAAGGATCACGGAAAACATCCTGTCAGTCTCCATTCTGAAGGTTCTGACATGCAGTTCAGCGTTTCAGCTCCTTGCTTTCTGACATAAATTCCTCTTCCTCCATTACGGTACATATGCTTTGGTCCTTAGTCCAGTGCAGATACTTGAATCTCCCAGTTTTATAGGGAGCACCTGTGAAAGATAAAATATTTAGATTTTTTTCATTGATGTGACAAAATATTGATTAAAGTCAATTATGACACAGTACATGCATATTTTTGGTGTTATTATCCAAAATGTATTTTCTTCTTAATGAGAATATACCCTGTACTGGATCACATCCTCTCTCCACATGGTGGCAGGAGTGATCAGGGAATCAGGGAGAAAAGTATTCAGGGTAATATTGAAAGCATAGCCTGCTGTCATCCTAACTGTTTCATTGCAGCCCAATGACATCAATGTCAATAATCTAGCCTACATGAAGTCCTACATGTTATCATTTTGTTTAGCATTTGAGGGCTTGTTTGGGTTTAACAAAGACTGTTAAAGTCACTGCTTCTGTCAGTGACTCTTCAAACCGGTTGGTAAACCTTAATCCTTTGAAAACATGTTTAGAATTTAAAAGTAAAACTCCTATTTGCTTAAAGGTTTTGAATTGAAAAACATGATATAACTGATATTACATAACTCATACCAATGGTGTTTCTGGCTTGGGCATGCTTGAACAATGGACAATACATACTAATGTGAGAAGAGATACAAAAATATTATTTCCCTTCCTATGATGATTATCCAGGCTCAACAAACAAACTTTGTTTTTCACAGTTTTTGCTTTGTTTGTTAGTCACTTATTTTAACATGCCATCGCCATTGTCTGTAAGAAATCGGAAAAGACCCTTGACCTTGAGTAAACAAGCTGCTGAAAACTGCATTTTCAAACCTATGTCTCTCACTCTATTTACTATAAATGTATGTTTATTATCTATTCCTTTAAAGATTTAAATTCTGTCTGTTTTCTTGTCATCTTGCAACTGAATGCCTTTGGTGAGGTCATCCTTGCTGGAAATAAGAATTTGCCCACAAACAATACATTGCTTAAATTACAGTTAAAAACAAAAAATCACTTAAAAGGTCACCTAAATCACTTACAGGTCACTTAAAAATGTCCTTGTTTTCAAAATATAGCTAATTCTTTGTCAAAATAAAATCTAACTGATCACTATTGTAGCTGGAAACGGCTGATTTTTAGTGGAATATCTACATAGGCGTGCAGAGGGCTTTTATCAGGCTCAAAATGGCCAGAAACAAAGAAGTTTCTTCAAAAACTCGCCAGTCTATTCTTGTTCTGAGAAACGAAGTCTATTCCATGTGAGAAATTGCCACAAAACTGAAGATCTCGTACAATGCTGAGTAATACTTCACAGAACAGTGCAAACTGGTTCTAACCAGAATAGAAAGAGGAGTGGAAGGCCCCAGTGCTCAACTGAGCAAGAGAAAAATACATTAGAGTTTTAGATCTAGTTTTAGAAACAGACACTTCACAGGTCCTCAACTGGCAGCTTCATTAAATAGTACACACAAAACACCATGTCAACAGTGAAGAGGTGACTCCGGGATGCTGGCCTTCTAGGCAGAGTTGCAAAGAAAAAGCCATATCTCAGACTGGCCAACAAAAAGAAAAGATTAAGATGGACAAAAGAACACAGACAGTGGACACAGGAAAAAAGTGTTATGGACAGACTAAGTTTGACATGTTCGGATCACAAAGAACATTTGTGAGATGCAGAACAAATGTAAAGATGCTGGAGGAGTGCTTGACGCCATCTGTCAAGAATGGTGGAGGCAATGTGATGGTCTGGGGGTGCTTTGATGGTAGTAAAGTGGAAGATTTGTTCAGGGTAAAAAGGGATCTTGAAGAATCATTCCATTTTGCATTGCCATGCCATATCCTTTGGGTGGCATTTCATTGGAGCCCACTGGAACATCAAGCTAGTCCAACTTGTGGGAGGTGCTTCAGGAAGCATGGGTTGAAATCTTTTCTGATTACCTCAACAAACTGACAACTAGAATGCCAAAGGTCTGCGAGGCCGTAATTGCTGCAAATAGAGGATTTTTTGACGAAAGCAAAGTTTGGATACAATTATTATTTCAATCCGTGATTGTTGAAGTAGATGACTTCATTTCACATAGTGGCCTTTCAAGTTAAACCACTTGGCTGACTAGAAATACTACACCTGTCCAAGCAAATTTTCTGCTGCAGTGTGGGTTTCCATTTAAATAATGCTTAACATTTAAAAAATATATATCTTTAAAAAAAGGTATTGACATTTGAGCAGACATTCTAATGCAGGCTGATTTACAGTAGTCTGTTAGTTACATTAGTTACATGCCAATCTCAAACTGACTACTGAAGATAGTGGCACACAGGCTACTTCTTGTAGGCATCAGTCAAGACATCCAGCTTTTTTCCTCACACTGCTCTTCCAAACAGGCTGTCACTTGGAGCAGCTAGGAGGGCAAACTAACTCACCTGACGACCTCAGATGACGTCGCAGTCACCCAGGGGTTGCTAGAGCGCGATGCGCCGCCCTCGTTTCTGGGTAATGCCAGTCAATTCACTAGACAGCGAGTGGCACAGTCAACTCGAACTTAAACTGTGATGGTCAGCTTGTTGTTATGACAGAGCACTTTAGACTGCTGGGCTACATGGAAGGTGATTTGAACCTATATACTTTACCTAGCCCTACAGTTTTCTCAATTATTTTGATTTGGATTTTTTTCCCGGACAGATCAGCTTTGAAATAATGGGGATGGAAGAGTTCTGTCAAATAGGATCGTTCCCACATATTCAACAAACATGTTTTATTAATTGTAATCAGCTTAAAGTTAATGTCCGGGGAGTGCTATTTACTGATTTCTATTCTAGATTGGACGCACCTGTGCCTTCATAGTGAAAGTTTGACGGTGCTCTTTGTATTTGTACTGGACATGTACAGGACCTGATTCTCAAAAACCTTAATTTAGTAATTATCTAATATCTAGTAAAGTCGTCATTCCAAGATTAGATGTTGAAAATGAATAAGACGTCAGAATGGCAGATGATCCATTACCAACATACAGCATAATGTACTAATGGCTTTCTGATAAAAATAATACAGGCTATCATTGCCCCCGTAGATGATACAACAAATCAACCCAAAAATGTATCCAATATGGTACATACGAAAATATTTAAAGGGTAACATATAACAACAAAACAAAGGGGTCACATGCCTTATGAGTGTTTCCATCTTCATATCGCCATGCTCACAACATATTTCTTCACATTCTTTGAAAGTATCGTAAAACATTACGTGTGTTGGTAAAGCAATTCTCACGTATCTGAAGTCGACAGAATCAATTGTCCGAAATATTCCTCTTCACCTCAGGTAAAGTCAATCGGATCTCCATCACTTTATAGGAATGCACCAGTGCGCACAGCGCGAGAGTTTGGCACTGTTCTACTGCCACACGCGCCAATAAGGGTGCAATTTAGACTTTCTATTTTCTGGAGCATTGAAGGCGATATTCCTCCGATGCGCGAGAGTTCAGCAACGTTTGCGCTTTAGATACGAGGGGAACGTTTCCGTATCTGTATAAACGTCCTAAAACAGTGTGTAGTGTGTATAAGTCTATTGTGCAGCGCATGCAAATTATTCTCCTGGACTCTGCATAGGCTAATGCAGAGGAATATCCACGAACACCCATTGGCTATGGAAGTTAGAGTATTCGAGAGAGAATCATCCTCTTTTATACGCCGGTCATCCCAACCCTTGCAATGCCCAACTAATGTTGCTGAGTGAGGTAGCTAGATTACATCTCTATATAAGTAGCCTACATTTTTCTTATCTGTTTCTGACCTAAGTGGCATCACTAAACCTATGCATGATAACATTAAGGTTCTTTTTGGAAGCTAGTGTTCTTATAGCTTGAAGACATCTGTACATTATCCCATCCCTGGAAAGTGAGTTTCCAAAACACCTTCGTCAGCAGTTCAAGGAGTGGTGGAGAGGATAGAGGTTCCAATCCCAGATGGTCTCCTTGAACTGAGGTACTTAGTCTGAATTGCTTCAGTAAGCATCCTACTGTATAAATGAATATGGCAACCAGTAATGAAACATACATTGTCCCTGGATGAGTAGGCTAGCATGTTTGATATTCTTTGGAATGTGGGTTTTCTGAGGGCAATTGATGAATGTATGGGAGACCAAGGGGCAGGCAAAGTATAAAGAACACCTTTAGTTAATTACGTATGTATTTCATTAGTATGTATTGTCATGTATTTAATAAGGCAGTAGCTTGGCAGCAGATATTCCTGGGGTCCAAACAGAACCAGAATATGACAAAACATGTCTCCTATTGCTCTCTGTCTTCTGCACTGCAATGCAGCGTAAAGCGTACATGAAGGTTAATGTGGTCAAATATAATGGCGATTCACTGTCATCACATTATAAAGAATGTCTATTCTTGTGTGTACTAGGTATCTGATTTAAGGCTGGTGAGACTGAGACTATTCAGTCAAACTGGAATTGCGGCATTCACAGAAACATATCTACAAAACAATCTATTATTCTCATATTCAAATAAAGGTACACTGTATCACTGGTGAATAACTTTCACGGTGTAGGTTAGGAAAAAAAACTTGCGTTTTACATGACAGCATGAAAGACAAAGGATTAATATCTTTAACAACATTTAATATTTTAGCTTTTGCTCGGTCTAAATCCAAATGAGATGGAACAGTAACTCAGAAATCCCTGTGGAAAGAGGGGAGTCCACCAGGCAAGGACAGTTAGGATAGTTTGTCAATATAGTGCCTTGTCATTCACCTACACGCCCCTGAGCCAGGCTACATTGAATAACAGACCCTCCTGAAGAAATCAGAAGGGAGTTTGACATGTGTAAAACCTCATTCTTATACCCCAGTGAAACAGGAAGTCATGGATGATCACTTTAAGTTCCCTAATGACTCAAATGAACTTGCAAAAAATATATATCAATGGGAAGACACTTTTATTAGATTTGATTAATAATTTCCAATGGGACCAATCAATTTCGAGGGGCACTGTAAAAATTGTAACTACATGTTTGTCTGAATCTGTCGGTAAATGGCCGGTACCCAAGATCATTGGAGCCAGAGTTTGCGGACGTACTTGTTGGTAATAGTGCAAACCAGTTACCCTAGTAGTCGTATTGACCGGACATTTTGACGTCCTGGCTTGTTTAAAAATATGATCTACCTGGATTCTGGCTATCAGATTAAATTAAAGGAATAGGAATAGAATGAATCCCCATTCAAGTCAATTATTAATCTGCTCTATGTAATGTTGGTTGTGTGAGGCCGGACACAGGTGTAGGGTGAACAGAGGACATCTAATAAAAATAACTAAGACGTACCAAAACTAAAACAAGACGTACTGAACAATGTTACAAAAAGGAATGGTATCCAAAACACTGACTGACAAGATACAAGACAGAAGGAGCTTAAACAGGGACAGTAATCAGGAACACAGGTGAGGTCAATAACAACAAACAGGTGTCCGTGCTCCCAATGAGGGAGAGAGGGTGTCAGACCGTGCCAGGATGTGACAGTTTATTTCTAAACATTTATTTGAGATGACCCCCTGTAGATGCTCTGATATTCATAGTATCAATAAACCAATCAAAAACCAAATAAATGCTTGTTAAAGTTAGGGTTAAATTAGGTTTTTAAGTAAGTGTTAGGGTAAAGTTTAAGTTTAGGATTATGTTATTTTTAAGTCATTACAACACCCAAAGGGCATTCTATTTCAAGATATAAAAACCACTACATATATCAAAAAACAGACAACACATCAAAGGCGTGAAAGTAATGCTAGAAGAATGACTCTGGTTTGGCTGCAACCCACATGTAATACTAATTCTAAGAATTTTCTGAGAAGATACAGCATGGACTTATGAGGCCCGTCATCATGCCAGCACATGGTGAGTCGATTCAGATAACTAGGAAAATGTGCTTCCCTTGCCAGGAATGGCCTGTTCTCCTGATGAAATCCAGTTTGAGTTGTATTTGTACCTGTAAAGTGAGGTGCAATTAGCAGATGGCAGTTGGCCATCACATCAAGCCATCGACATCAAAGTTCCTTCATTGTAATCACCCAGATGCCCCCTACACTGGGCATCAGCCACAGTGAATTTCTGGATCCAACATGGAGACAATCATACAACCATAGACTCCTTCAAAGACAGGAGGTACTGTGTACTGTCAGTGTTCAGTTGGACAGGAAGTACTGTGTACTGCCAGTGTTAAGTTGGACAGGAGGTGCTGTGTGAAGTCAGTGTTAAGCTGGACAGGTTCTGTCAGTGTTACGTTGCATAGGTTCTGTCATCTGAAGTAGTCAGAGAACCTAAACTTGCTTGAGGTAAAACCCAAATGTCCTTCAGTCAACTTCAGGTGTCTACTTTTAGGAGTTTTGTTTTTCATTTTTGGACTTTAGTCCCGGGTCCTTTCACGTTTGATGTATTCTGCTTTGTCATATTCCCAGTCTTTCAGCTCTTTAATGTAAATATCCACCAAACTTTAGAAGGCAGTGAATGGCTTGGGGTTGGTAACTGATATTGGTCTTAAAACTAACATCTGTAAGGTTCAACACTAGCAGTATGTTACATTGTCATAATTGCAAGTGATTATTATTACCACCAACATTAATTTGTTTTTGACTGGTTAATCAATTTCTTTTCTAAATATATTCCTTGTCATAATTGTATACTACCCAAATTACCTTATGTCATGACTCAATTATTTTTATCAACCAGGAATCGAACTGTTCTCATTACATGCCTGAGTTTGTCTAAGTGCCACATATGTTCTCACTATTGCCCCAGATCTCACTAGGCTGTCCTCAATAGTGAGGTTTAAAAGAAACACAATTTCTAAGGAGTTTCCCAGTGGAGACTGACATCAGGTGAAATTGAAATTGGATGACTTTGGATATCAAAGGATTTGTGAGATTTGAAAGAAGACTACACATCACTTGAAAGCAAACATGAGAATGGACTAAGGTTTTGTCAAATGTATTCATCATGAAACCTGTTCATGAAACCGGTGTCATTCCTACACTAAATTAACATAGTGATGGGTTCAGTCCAACAAACCTGTAAACAAATGAATTGGAACAGTATGTAAACTGCTGGCCTCCCTACAATGTTGAGATAATTTGTAGTACACAGAAGAAAAAAATGGCTTTCCTAAAATTAAGCATTAATTACATGTGTAAACAATATGCTAATTGTACTTGGATCAATATATGATGTGTCATGCAGCTTTAGGTCAAGGTTTTGGCTGGATGGTATCTTTGAACTGTTCTTCAGTGTCCTTGCTCAGTTTGATTGTATTGATTGGTAGAAAAACTATGAATGCCAGATGGAATGTTGAAAACATTTGATCTATTTCATGCCGCGCACATACCAAATGCTTTTATCTGTGTCAACGTAATCATTCAATATAACAGAGCAAAAATCTTTCAGAGAGCTCTTTGACTTTCATCCTGTAATAGTTTTGAGGGTTATGTAAAAGATCAAAGGGCACTTGAACAGATACGATAATAAATAAGAGTCCTTCTGACAAATCTTCAGTTTAAATTACAAATGCACAGCCTAAGCTGTAAGGCAACGAGTAGAATGATGATGTAGCTAGCTAAATGGAGTAACATGTTGTCTTGAGGAGAAACAAATTAATCAAATCTTTAAATAGCTAATGTTTAATAGAGTATAAATGTTGATAAAAGAATACAGTGAAAATAAATATATGCTCAGGTAAATAAGCGCAAAGATCTGCATTCCCAAGGATGGCGAAAAGCAGATCCTGATAGGAGACAGGTAGACTGAGTGGAAATGTCGGCTATAGCATCAGATCACATTCAAAATCTGCTTAATCTTTCTATAAATCTACCACCGAGATGTGGGGACCTACAGGGGGTTTATGTGCATATTTATGAAGTTCGAGTAGCATATTTTACAATGACGGCGCATTTTATTAATGGAGCATTTGCAACTCCCAATGGAATGAATACGGCAGGTTCCATCGTACTTGAGCCTGAGCTCATAAATGACAAGGGCCATGCACAATGACATTGGTCATACCCTCTGCAGCAGGCTCCGCTTGTTATGAATAAGAAAGGGCATGCTTAAATGGCTGATAAAATATGAAACTCTCTGGGCATTCAAGCCAACTCCTCATTGGTCGGTAATGATAAGTGATCGGGTTGTGATTGAGAACGTCTCATGTGATCTTGGCAGTACCGTATCTTTTGTCATGTGATTTACCCTGGCGTTAGCTTACTCAGAAGTATTCTGAGTAATAAATGGCATGATGTGCTCACTAGAAAAAATGAATTCGCCAGCTTTTGTTTTTACAACTTTATTAGAGTGCCAATGACCATCACTAATTTTTATAAGCAAGCAAATATAATCTAATTCGTCGAAGTACCAGGGTACAGGGCTTTGTACTAGAGTGAACAACAGGCCGGCTGGTTTGTTTCGATGAAGTTCTTTGTTCACGTCGTGTATAAGAACAAGGCAAAGAAGAGGGTGACACGTTGTGGTGAAAATTGGAATTTTTCAGCGTGTTCCATCCCTACGGATCTCTCTCACATAGGCTATACAAGTATGGCAACTCCCTGGAAGCAGGGTCAAATTAATTAAACACCAAACGGAAGAAAACGAAGCAAGACGGGGATGTACCGGCCTGTACTGGTCCGTCCAATAAGATATAGGCTACTTGCCCCCCCCATTTTCTTTATAATTCAGTCATTTAAGCGAAGGTACTAAAATGTTTCTGACCGTCTGCCCTATTTTATGAAACTAATGAGCTGTTGAGTTGCCATACTAGCTGGCTTTTCGGGCGAGCCATTTCTGAAGCAAAAAATATCACCTTCTCCACTGTAACAATGCATGTATATGACTTGCTGTGTCCACTCCACGGTAAATGCATAGAAGGCAAGCCCGTGCTTGGGTGTCTAAGAAACCCCTTCGATGAGACAACACTCGCAGCGTGAACGTGGCAGCCATTTTACATCCTCAAGAGTGAATGAGTGGAGCCGGACCAGTGCCGGGAGTTTTACACTTTTCCTCTTTTAATTATCAAATTTTCCTTCCGAAATAATCAACACCATACAAGTTGGTGATCCATCGGCAGGTATGATGAATACTACTAACTGATCATTTGATCGTTGTTCAATTAATAGCTAAAGTCTGTGTGCTTGTGGTGTTTCAAACAATGTGGAAACTGGTGGTTGGGACGGGTTCTCCAGACCGGCTTTTTGAAAATGGACTCTCCCTATGTGGCGGCACGTTGACAAGCCACGAAGCTAACTAGCATACTACAAGGCCTCGGTTTACCCTATGGAAATTTCGAGCCAAATGTTATCAACCAGAAAACTGTATATGAACTGTCATGGTTTTAATAATGTTGCTCGGTACCTAAATTTGATTGCTAATTCTGACAGATAAGAAATGACACATGCTTTCATTGTCACTAACTAGGTAGCTAACCCAGACAGCTAGCTAGCTTATCTCAGCGCCTGAGCGTGCTGCCTTTTGCCAGATACAGTAGTTTGGAAGCAAACCGCGAGCTAGTTATTTTAGCTAACTAGTTAACCAATTTTGGATAACTATTAATTTGGACACCAATCCGCTACAGTAGTTAGCGTGTTTGCATAACTAGCTAACGTTAGCGAGCATGCTTGTTATTATTGTGACTTGACTGGGTAGGACGACTGAATAGCTTGCCGACAGTACTATAAGCTAGTTACAGATTGATAACGCCAATAGCTAGCTTTCTGTTAGTAGAGGACGTTGGTTTTGTCTGAAGTTTATTAGGCCACTAACACTTGTGTGGCTGCTTAGTTCAACCTTTTTTGTAAACTGACATAACTACCCACTTAAATTAACTAACTTTGATATACGTAACATTATGCTAGGTACTGTATGTTCGATGTCAAATAAATGGCTAAGTATTTAGCAAACATTGGTTGCAATGAAGATTTGACATTAGCTTCAAGTTGAACTTGACTGCTCCCGTATTAATAGCTGCAGTAGCTAAGTTTGGTGGACAACTAACGTTGACTTAGCGAGCTAAGTCTACCTAGCTACGTTGATACAGTAGTTGAGACGACATTCGCACACAAAGCAAGTCAATGTTTGGCTGGACTGTACTGCTTATTCTGCCAGTAACTGCCTAATTGTTTTTATGCTATCATGTTGTTATCAAAGCTTTATGTAATAACAATAGCTACTGGATGTAACGTTAGTCTACCACCACGCCGTTTTCTCTTGTAGCTACACATGCTTGCCCTGACTGGTTTGCTAGCTAACGTTAGCTACCGGAAACTGGTTCTACTTTCAGCTCAAAGAACACGTGTATTAGCTATCTAGCTAACGTTCGTTGGTGCTGAAGTCAGAAATCAGAAGGCTAAGTTATAATTTAGCAATCAGGCCAAGCCCTTGGTCGCAGCAAAATAAGAAAGTAATGTTAGCAGGCTACAGTAATTGTATTGCGTTAAGTTGTTCTTCCAACCCAGTCACAGGAACCAAAGCCAAGGCGGGAAATGTCATTGAATGTACATTACCCACGTTTTACCATGATGTAGCTTAGCTAACTGTCCTCATCAATGTAAAACGGGGTGATATTTTTTTTCTTCATGTAGTTATCATAAATAGCGATGCAGTTTTTTAGGTCTCGGTCTTATCAGAAATGATACCGACCATGCACATTCAACTATTGTAATTGAAATGTGACGTGATTTAACTGTAAGGACCACATGGATTCTCATGTGTGCCTATTGCACATGACCCCCCCCCCCCAAAAAAAAAGCTCTCTTGCACTTGACCCAGGATTAATTTGGCTCATTGCATTTGCACAGATTTCTGGAGACATGGCCACAGAACATATTAATGGAAATGGTCCAGAAGAACCAATGGACACCACCGCTGCAGTTACCCATTCTGAACACTTCCAGACTTTATTAGAAGCTGGTTTACCACAGAAAGTTGCTGAAAAACTAGATGAAATTTACATAGCAGGTAAGGCACATTGAATATCCAGAATATTCGTACACAAACATTATCTTTGCTATTGCATGTGCTGTCGTATTTTATATAACCGTTGAATGTGGGAATTGGGATCCTCAAGCAACTTTTTGTGGTTTTCTACCAAAATGGGTACTGCAGTGTTATGGGAAAAAGAATTCAGACACTACCAATGTCAATGGGAAATGCATGTCATTTCTCAAACCCAGGTCTGTGGACCAGTGTTGGTCCTTGGAGATAAATTCCTACTAATTGCAATGCCACTTAGTTCATTGAACCCTGGTTACATAAGTAACCTCTTAGGGGTTGATGCATACAACACATTTTTTGACACCTACAAATTTGGATTTAGATTTGAAGGGTTTAAGTCAGGGCTGCCCAACCCTGTTCCTGGAGATCTCCTGTCCTGTAGGTTTTCTCTCCAACAACTTTAGCGCACCTGATTCTAATAATTAGTTGGATGAAAGGCTTAATCAGGTTAGTCGCATGGGGCTGAAGAGAACCTACAGGACAATAGATCTCCAGGAACAGGGTTGGGCAGCCTTGGTTTAAGCCATTAGACGATCAGGAACATGTCTTCTGTTTTTCTCGGCTTGTCTTTTTCTACAAAATGTTTAATACATCTTGTGGTGATTTCGCAGATGCAGATTGAGCCTAGTCTAGGACTAACAAAACAAACTAAATTGAGTTTTCTATTGAACTTGATTTTTTAGTCCTAGACTAGGCTTAATTTGTGTCTGTGCAACCGGCCCTTTGTGTGTTTTAGATTTTGGCTGTAGCTTAAGGCAAAATTCAATGTTTCATCTCATGACGGTTTTTGATGCCCCTGATATGTCTATAGTGAAATTGCATTATGGGCCATGCAGTTACTGTCTTTAAAATAAGGACATTTTTTTTAGTTTGATACAATCAAAGAAATGCATAGGAAAGTGTGTTTTCAATAAAGTGGGGTCCAATCATTTTACCTAAGCAGTCAGGAAAAGTATGCATTGCTGTGTCCCTGTCAGAAAACCATTTGGAAAAAGCCTATCTGGAAGGTACGCCAGGGCAGAAGTAATGTCACGGCCGGTTTGCTCAAGAATTCAAGTATAACCGTACAGCTGAGCGGAGCGTCGGGGTAGTTTGGTGAGCGTCAGGGCGTCGTTTGGTGGGTCCCGTACCGTCTCAGGCCAACAGGGCAGCCAGATGGGAACAATGGACGCAGCTGTCGGTGTCTGGGACAGGTGATGGACCAACCAAGAGCAGAATGTGGACCAGCTCATTAGGGGGCAAACAGTGTGGAGGGCTGCAATATCAAGTTACTCCCCTAACATCTGTTGTGATTAGTTCTGCAAAGGTTAAAAAAAAATGTGACCTTGAGGGGAGAAAAAGGTCTGCAAGGTTGTTTCTTGGATTCTAATGACTGTATTCCAATGTCTGAAATCCCTAATAAGGCTATTGCCACAAAAAGAGAACTTTGATACATTCAAACATGCGTTTGTGGCTAGACCCCCCCCCCCCCCCGTTTTATTTACTGCTAGTAAGGGTGTTATTTCGGTGTCCCTC